>JAAMPD010002058.1:0-17607 GCA_025266255.1 Trissolcus basalis
TTTCTTTCTTTCTTTTTCTTTTTTTTTTTCTATCTCCGTCAGAATTTGAATTTCTTTACCAAAGTGAGATGACTGAAATCAAACTTGTTTTAAACGCAGAAAAAAAACAAACTCGAAACGCTGCTGCAAGAGTATGAAGAACTGATGGACGGTGACACACAAAAAACGATCAGAAAAAGGACAGAATTGCCTTTGAAGAAGGTACAACATTAAAGTTGAATTGCACAGCGGTTTCAAACTTTGAAAGTTGCATAACGGGCTGCATTTAAATCTTAAAATTTCAGCAAATTGTACGTCTGGAAAATCAGTTATTACGGGTCAATGTCATGCAAATGGAAGCAGACATTGTATGCAAGAAGTACAAAAACGTTCGTTGCAATTTGAAAAAAGACGCGGAGTTTTATGCTTCGTGGTTGGAGAAATTAGCAGATGACATCAAAGAACAGAACAACGAGATTGAACGATTAAGGGTAATACATTTTTGCCTCCTTTTTTTTCATAATTTTACATCTGATAAAAACAAAATAAATTGCATCTGTGCAGAAAATTAAAGACGAGGCAGTGTCGCTGAAAAATTCAACAAGAATAGAACTCATTAAACAGGAAGAAGATTTTGTTACTGTTAAACAACAGCAGGAAAATGTGATTCAAGATTACAGGTACGAATTTTTTGGGCGACGTAAATTTTAAAAGATGGAAAAAATTAATTTTATATTAATATTGTAGAAAACAAGTAGAGGAGAAAAAAATTGAAGTGGAGAGTTTGGAGAGAATGGCCCCTCCGATGAATCGACACCTCGTTTGTTATGAGGAATATGAAGAAAACGGCGATCCTAATAATTTGCCGCAAAACAAAGTAGCAGAACTGGAGGAAATTTTCATGAAACTGCGAAACGCAACGGGAGTGACAAAAACGGAAAACGTTCTGCAGAGATTTTTAAATCAAAGGGCTACCAAGGAACGATTAAAGGTCATGCAAGAGTCGGCAGAAAAGGAAAAAATGGAGCTCGAAAAAAATAGACAGCAACTGACCGCTGAAATTGAGATGCGCAAATTTTCTGAAAGCAAAGATGCTGATCAGTAAGGATAACTTTGTGTTTGATCATATTTGCATAGGTAAAATTCAATAACGAGAAATTGATTAATCAATGAAAATGTTATCACAGGAATGCGGAAAAGGTGGAGGTACTGAATACGCAAATAAGTGAACAGGTTAAAAGAAAAACAGATGCAGAGATGCAGAAACAGAAATGCGAGGATCTTGTTAACAAAATGACTCGATGTTTTAAGAATCTGTGTCGGATATGTATGGTATGGTTTGAAATTGTGAACAACTTTTAAATGCTTGAGAATTTTCACTTTTTCGAGCAATTACATCATAACTATATTACAGGAGATGAACGAAACTTGTATGTTTGATGAATCCGTCAATACGGATGATCCAGACAAATTGTTGCTGTTGCTAAGCAACGGGATCAAACACTTTTTCTCAGACTATGGTAATTTGGAAAAGGCCATTGATATGACAAATGATAGCGGAAGTAAAAAGGTAATCATAGCCATAAGGACGAGAAAAAAATTATATTAATCTCAATCCAGATGATTAACTTGATGGAAAATTTTAATTCTTTTTGTTTGCAGTTGGAAGTCATATCAATGGAAACCTCATCAAATGTTGATACATCATTGCAAAATGATGAACGACCTTTATTTCCCACGTTTCCACTTCTAACAACACCCGGTGCACAGCAACCATCAGACGATGAAGATGAAATCCCCAGCAGAAATTCTCTGAAACGACAAGCACAATTACTTGTTGACACAAAAAGTCGTCGCAAGATGTTCAATTTGAAAAGATAAGATTGTTTAAATACTGTAAAGAAAACGAATAAAATGATTTTTTATTCGACATCGAATAATTGATTCATTTTAGTATTCAATTTTGTTTTGTAAATTATCCGATTAATTAAATTACATCACATCAAGTACATTAGTATACGTTAGAGTAAGTCATGTACAGATGGGATTTGCAACATTGCCTTAATTCGAGTCTACAAAAATGAAATAAACATCTTAGTATTGTCTTTCATGATAGTTTAATTTAATAAACAAAGTAATGAGGGTATTCATGACTGTGACTAGAAAAGCTAGATGAAAGAAATGCGATGAAACTTGAACTTGTAAAGGAGAGTCGTGATTGAAAGAGCAAGAGAATCGCACACCAACATGCCGCCTGCCGCGAATGACCTAAATTGATGAGCGCATGTCTCAAACCATGGCCGAAGAGACGCAGTCGCTTTATTTTCAAGGGAATAAAATCGTGCCTCCCTTGGACTTGAGCGCCATGAATGAAGCTCGTGTTTTTTATCTTCAGCAGTTACAGTGGGGGCTTGGGGTGCAAATCGCGATGTCAACTATCAAGTAGAAAGTAGCTCTCAACAAAAATCGATACTGTCGTGTATCTCGTTTCGGACGTGCATCGCATCGTGTTCTCTGGCAAATGTTCTCGCTTTTCCGACTGCACACAGTGGAACGTCTCATCTCGGCCCGACAATGACAGTTCGTTCTTCGAGTGTGTTCTGTAAAAGAAATACATTGTGATTAATCAAAGCTGCAATCAGGACCAAAGTGACTGTGATAACAATGAAAAATGTTGCATTCGTGCGAGTCATCTTTTCTTGTTTATGTACAAGTACGAGCTGCGAGATGAGGTGAAAGAAAATCATATGACAGGGACCTAGAACTTGTTGATTTTCCGCGACTAACAAGTGAGATATATTCGTCAACATGAACAACTTGCACAGCTATAAAGGCTTTTATAAAAAGTAATCACGCTTGAATCATTTTTAATTCGTAGGCACTTCGAAACGAAGATTTGATTTTAGCGCCTTACTGACGGACTGTTGTCAATGCTGAACCATTCATGAGTTGCTGTCCATTAATGTAAGCTTTTCGCACGCATCTTTTATCTCATTTTTATATTCTTATTTAATTTATAACAACTGTGTTAATAATTATTGTCTTATTAAAAAAAAAAATAACCTATCCTGTAAAAAGATATATCTCTCAATATTTTTTCATTGTTACAAAATTAACAAAATCAGGGCAAAGTATTAAATTTCCTCATTGTCTAAATCTTATTACCAACTTGTTCGTTTAAGAATGTTCTAAAAGGTTGGTCAATCGATTAAACGTCAGATCCAGTTAAATTACAACCTGAATAGTGACAAGTCATAAATATTTAATTTTCATGAATAAAATTGAAATTTGAAAAAAAGCAATTTTGAATCGAAGGGATATTTTAAAAATGTCAAATCAAAAAAAAACTCGATAGCGTAAAGAGTATGAACATTGTATTATTCATATTATGTAGATGGTATGACGAAATGCACTTTATCAGCTCCTGAATATCTGCATATCCTGCAAACACGAAAGCATTCGGGTCGCGGCTTATCAGGCGCAATGTAATATTTAAAATTATCCGAATTAACTTCAGCGACTGATGTCATAATAACATTTTGCAAAATGCAATTGATCAATTACAAGTCAACCTCTTCATGGTTTACAATTATTTGAATCAACAAATCGTTGACTGCAAAATTGATTGATGAATTTGCTTTGCGTTCGCAATATGAAATCGTAGATGCGTAATATAATAATCGTTGCCAATGCACGCAACTATTTTATTTTCAATTCTATGCGTAAATGCATTATTAATAAAAGTCACGATTCTTATGATGGCTTGTATAGAAACAAAGGTATCTACAGTTTATTAAACAAAGTTTAGTATTCAGAACCTCCGAGGTTGTCCATAACCATTTTTATTAACAGTTATATCCAATTAGTATCGCAAATAACATAATCTAAGTGTGACGAAAATCAACAAACATCTAAATCTCAAATTGCAACGGGTGTGAAAAAAGAAAAACGAGTAAAAAAAATGAGTAAAAAGAACATTTCTAACAGTCGCTGAAGCGTCAAGTATAAAATATCCGTGTGAAATGTAATAAATAAGGGGGGGAGGGTAATGATTTTATTTTCGTTCGGTTTTTCCACGAATATTATTACCTACGTAAATATATCATAGTGCGAAAGAGGCAAGGACTACGGCTTTTGACAAGCGTCAGTGCGATGAACTGTTGTTTAGAATAGTATTGCTCCATCCAACTCCCACCCGCATATCAAAATTGCAACTTTCTCTGTCGCGCTTTTCTTCTTTTATTCTTGCCTCTTGCTCGGTTATCTCGGTGCGCTGTTGTTCGTGTCTTTCTCTGTCTCATCCCTTCTCCAGAACATTCTCCTTCAGGGACGAGTGTTGCTCATGTCAGGCCCTGTTGAATTCGATGCAAAATTTATAACAATAGCTAATAAACTGTTACGACAACAAAACCAATCAAACCGAAACCTGGACACATTTTTTTACTCCACATTTTTTACCTCGTACAATTATTAATAGAGAATAATAAAAATGACTCGAGCGAGGAATAAAAAAAAAGTATTAAGCTTATCATTGAAAAATGCATTGAGTCAGTTTTACTTATCTTAATATATATATTGCTTTTGAAGCGAAACAAAAGAAAGGTCAATGAAAATAGACAGTCTCAATAAATGAGGTTATTTCGACGAAGAGAAGTATGTTATCATAAAAAATACGAGTTATTGAAAAAAAAAAATTTACTTACTTCTACTCGTTTGTTTTTCAACAATGAATCAAAGAACCGTTTGTTTACTTTTTTGCAGTCTCAAATGAATTGCCTGATGAAAAAAAAATGAAATCTTTGTTTACAATCCAACTGTTTGTCTTTTATGTGACCGAAAAACAAACATTTTTGTACCAAAAATTCAATTTTGCAAACTTCAAAACAACACAACCTGTTTGTTTTGAAAAATCGACATTTTGTATGACCTCCTCAGGTGTTTTTGTATAGAAAACAATCAATTAAAATAGCGTGGCCGACGCAAGCGTGTGCGTAACGTTAAAGGGCAGGAAAAAAGGGTGGGGGTAAGAGGGAGGAGGGACGGGGGAAAAATTGCGGAAAGACCCTTATGATACTCGCTCCTGACGTTGCTTTCTTGTTCTGTCGTTCTCTCGGCTGTTCCCTGTTGCATCCTCGTCGCTCGAAATAGTTAGCAACCGTGGCCCGCCGCGGGAGAAAAACGTGCGCAGCTGTGAGACGAGAGCGGTGAGAGACGCTTGATCGTGGTGGTCTCTCGGCGAAATCGGACGTGCAGTGTGCGAATATCAGCAGTTGACGTTGCGCGATCGGCTCCGATGCGAATTCGGCCGACCTGATCCGGCGCCCTTTTGACCTTGAGCCGACCGAGAGATGAATCGCGGGGTCGACAGGTGCGTCGGGGATGTGTCGCGCGCGCGAAATTCAAACGGCTGATGTTGTCCGAGGTTCGTCGTCATTGAGGGCGTGAATTTTCGAAAAACACCGAATGCACAAAGCCAGCGCTTTGGTCGCTGGGCACGCGCGCGCGCGCATTGCGGGGGTCTCGCACATGTCTTTGTGTTTACGACGCGCATTCGTATGCATGCGCCGAGTGTCACTCGGACGACGTTCCGGACCTCGGCTTAGCATCTTTTCGGTTTCTTTGGATTTTTCGCCACGGGACCCCAAATACGATGGAAGCCTTACGACTCGCCATCCAGTAAGTTCTTTACTTTTCAACCCCTCCCCCTCTGACCTACACCCGCGCCTGTCAACAATCAATCATTCCTGATTATTTACATTTGTTTACTCCCGTTTGTTTTTGTTTACGAGCCGAGTGTCAATTTCAAATCATTGTTGGGAGGTAAACAAAAGGAAAGTTTTCGTCAACGGTTGAAATAACATTCATATTTTGCGCGTTCGCTAAATTGTTGATAAAGGTAAAAGTTTGAATGAGCAATTTTATCAAAGATATAAATAATGCAGGTTTCGTACGTTCGGATAACGAGTTTGGAGCGATGAAAAATGTGGCAAATATCAAACATTTTCTCACCAAGATTACACAACATTCAAAACATTAAATAATCAAAATTTTACATAATAAAATTCAACCCGTTTAAAATGCATCACTGAGTAAAATTAATTAACCGCTAGAATTTTTGATTAACTAATGAACCGACTCGCTCAACTGGTTTATGCAATTTTTCCGCAACTTTCTTATGGAAAGAAAAACCGCGACTTTTTTTTTTCATCCAACTTTTCGTCTGCTTTTTTTTCTTATCTTTTAAGACTTAACTATTATCATTAGTTTATAATTTGACATGTTTACAGGAGAAATTATTTTCTTTTGCAACCAGATCTGACACGTTAACGTTCATGTGAAAATTGAATTAGGAAGTGTTCAAAAAGGAAGAAAAAAGTTATACCTGACGTAATTTCAGAGCGGAGAAAAAAAGTTTGAAATCGAAACAAAAATGACTTCCCAGATTTGATTATTGATCGCAGACCAGGAATCATGTTTGATTATGCATTCAGAATCATCTCTCATACCCATTTAGCCTAATGAAACCTTACTTTCGATTACAAAAGAACAATTATATTACTATGCGCTATTTTATTATCTGCTTATTCCATTGTACGACATTTTCTTGGAAACAAAATGTAATATTCAAATATCCATTGTAAATAATTGATCATTAAAAGGCCCCCGATGGAACAGTTAATGTTTATAAACTTCAAATTGTATAATGCGAAGGTCATTAAAACGAACAATATATTTTTCGGTGCATAATCAAGTCCGAATGGAATGACAAAATTTGAACCACTCGGTATAGTTTTCTCCGGATCAGACGTTTGATTCGTTTTTTTTTTTTCTAGAAAATTTGTCAAATTACAAATTCCTGAAAAGCATCGAGCACAGCAAGATCTCAACTTTTTTTTTGTTCCTGAAACGTCACCGGTCAAAAAATGAAATTCCTCAAAGGACGTTAATTAATTATTTATTTACAAACTTGTTCGAAATCAACGATTATCTAAGAATTTTAATTTGATTCCCATCTAATAGTCCACTTAAGAGCGAACGAAATTACAAAGTTAAATGATACGTTTCTTGCGTGTTTGATGCAAAGGGAAATGACTGAGATTTTAATTGTAAATACGAAAACCCGAGGCTCGGGTCGGCGGTGCATTGTTTCATATGATTCCCAGCGATGAAAATAATTTTCAGCGTATAATTTTCGCATTTATGGTGGAACGAACTTTGCTTTTTTTTTTCGTTTTGATTCTCCATTGTACAAGTATATATATAAAACTGAAATAAAAAAAAGTGCGCATCCGAGCTAGGGGGTTATTTGTAATTGGGTCGTAATTGTTTTGCAGGACTCGTTTGGGAGAGAGGATGGTCAGTATGAGTTCCATGCTTGTGGAAACAGTGAGCATAAATTATGAAGACTTCAACGAGAGTTTCCTCACTTGCGGCACCTGCCTCTGCGGCTACGACGGCGGCGAGCACACTCCCAAGTTGTTACCATGCTCTCACACGGTAAGGCCATTGAAATTCCCCATCAACCTTCAATTTAGCTTCCTCAAACATCCACTTTTTTTCCCTCCCTCTCGAACAATCTACGTCGACCAAACGAGAGTGTGGGAATGTTTCAAAATAAAATAGTTGAACAAATGTTGCTCCTCGTTCATCAATTGTTTTTATTTTTAGGTCTGTCTTCACTGCCTGACGAGGATTGCAGCCTCTCAAACTCGAGAGGCTGGAGCATTCCGGTGTCCCATATGTCGGGAACTCATAACCATACCTCGTGGAGGGGTGGCCGCTCTGCCCCCGAGCTTCCTTGTGAACCAACTCTTAGACCTCATGTCAAGACAGCGAAGAGAGGTAAAAAAAGGAACGAGCCAAACACAATTGAACGAGGCGAATAAACTCGCCTTGCCATTCGACTGGAATTCATTGTTATCAAGCGTCTTGGATTTATTTGTTTAACTTGGCCTTGAACTTGGCTTTAAAATTTATCAGTTTCAATGTCATGGGCAAATTGTCAATTCAACGAAGAGTTCGAGTTGGATAGGCAAGACAATAGGCAAAGTTAATAGTAGCTAGGAAAATGAAAAGAGAGCTTTTTGTATTCTAAATACGTTTCAATTGTGGGTTCAACGGAACTTGTCCCCTCTTGCTGGGAGGATATGACAGATCTTGGCCGAGGAATTTCAGAGCTAAATTAAATCTAGAAGAAATCTTTTTGTCGAGCTCAAAGGCAAGCATGACAAACTCATTCGAACCGGTTTATTTATTCCCATTGTTTTATATCGTTTGATTTCGGACCGGTACCATTAATTTTCATTAATTGAATACAAATACTTACTCAGCGAATCCCGTCCAGACAAACGGACAAAATTTTGCCTCTCGTACACGTAGTTGGGATTGAGTTCATTAAATTTGATCAACTGGTGGGCAAACAGACGCGAAACCCATCAACGGGCCCCCGTCACTTTGATACAATTGACGAAATTAATTAACCGATTGTACAAAATTGCAGCATTTGCTTATCATTTATGTGCAATTAATATCGAATGATAATTGTTGAACTGCAATATAATGTCAAGTTTCTCGGCTGTCTCTGTCTGACTCGTTCGTCTGACACAAAAGACTCGTCGTTCATTTAATGCCTGATTGCTTAGCATATCTTGTTGCGGCTCGTTATATATTTTGTTCTTTTAACTCTTGAATTGCAAGGCAAACGTAAATGAAATATCATTTATTGGGTTTTAATTATGAAAATTGCTTGTGACTCGAGATGTTGCGTAACCTTTGGCCGTTTGAACTTTGCAGGTCATCCCCAAGTGTTCAGTACATATTAATCAAGAATTACTATTCTGCGAAACATGCGACACGGTGTTTTGTTCAGTTTGCACGGGAGGCAACCACGCAGGAACATCGCCCGGCTGTACGGAACATACCATTATTCCTTTTAGCATTGCCATTAAACGGATGTCAGAAATTTTGCTTTACAAAGCTAATGAGTGTATATCTAAGGTAATTTATTTTACATTTTAATTCTAATTATGTTGTTAAGGCGTTTTTATTTTCTTTCTAATGAATGTATTCTTTAGAGTACTTAATTTTGAACCTTCAAATTGTAAAAGTAGATTGAAAACAAAAGAACGAACACTCCTCAAATTATCAGGATTTCGATAAGATAAGACAAAAATGTCTAAAAACGGAATGCGACATTTTAAAGAAAAACGCAGTTTATATAAAGACGTGATACAAACTGCAAAACGTCAGTAGACGTTGGTGTGTCGAACGGTACTGAGCGTTGCAACGTTTTTGTTTGTTCAGTTAACACAGGCGCAGGAATCAGTGAGCTCGGAGCTGCAGCGGCTGGATACCGCAATGGCAAAGTGTTTGAATGCTGTTGACGCGGAATTTGCCGATATGATAGCCAAAGTTGAAAAACGTCGATTGGATTTAAAGGCTGCCATTGCGTCTGCGGCTTTGGACAAAAAACGTGTACTTGAGGAACAGCACGCGCTCATCCAGGCTGAGAAACATAAAGTCGAGCAAGAGTGCGAAGGCCTGCAGTATCAAGTGGGTATATTTTATCACGCAATTTCACCATTACATCACATCTATTTTGTCGCCGTTCCAAGAAAAAAAAAAAAAACGAAGCTTGATGCCAGTCAGAAAAGCCTTTTTTGTACGCGTTCTTTTTTTAATCGATGAAATCATAATTGAAATATGATTGTCTCATAGGTTGAAGTAAGAAACATTACGCAACGAATAGGAAGTCTGTCGGATCAGTTGGATGCGGCTGTGGCACTCAGCGAACCCAGGGAAAATGCTTTCATTACCGCCGAATTTAATTATAATAATGCTCTTGCGGAAATGGAGCGCATCCTCAATACTTTTGGTCGTGTACGCTCCAGCACAACTTTGCCAGGTAAAAAAGGATGGTTTTTTTGTATTCGCTTTCTCGTTCATTTGTTGAACTTTTGGTGATGCTCATTTTCGTATCGTTGCAGGTTTATGTCGAGCCCGGTTAAAAGACCAAGCAGTATTAAAATTACAAGCCAAGGTAATAGTGGAGACGGTGGATTATCATGGACACCCTCGTAACGCGGGTGGAGATCCTATTAGCGCGGAATTAACACTAGCCAATGAAGACAATACTTCACACAGTCAAAATAGCTTAGTAGAGTGTGAGATCAAGGATCTGGAAAACGGCACGTATCACGTCCTTTTTCGACCGCCTCAAGCAAGCCGATATGTCCTTAAGTTATCGGTTTTTGAGAGACCCATCAAAGATTATCCATTGTTTTTCGACGTAACGGAACATAATGATCCTATCACCGTTTACGGAAGTCGAGGTCATGGAAAAGATGAGTTTCATCAGCCTGTTGCTATTGCGATTGATGACAATAATGTCGTCTATGTTGTCGATACTGGTAATTCACGAATCAAGGTACGGTATAATTTGATAATAATTTTAATGAACCCTTGAGAGATTAAACTTTGTAACATGACAAACATGGGTTGTGAGAATCTAGAATTAGAAAATAGAAATTGAAATTTACATGTTTAATTTGTACTTGTTTTAGGTATTAAGTGAAAACTTGGAATTCCAAAGACACATAACGAACGAAGGCCTAGAAGGACGAAGTTGTACAGGAATTGCGATCTCGGAACAAGGCCTAGTTGTCGTTAATTGGAGAACTCGAACAGTCACGGAAATGACTACAGATGGGGATACGATACGTTCCTTTTCTCATAATGCCTTTCAGGTGCAACTTTCTTTTGATGTATATTACCCGGCTGTAATAATCGTTAACAATTACCACATACGCTCGGTATTTCAAAGGATGTTTGCTTGAAAATTGTACATTGTTTTCAAAATTACACGACAGCCGGGGATAAATTGTGAAAGCTGTGGAGACATGTTCATTTTTTCTATTTTGCTGCAAGTCACAGCCATTAGACGTAGAATCGATTTACAGAAACCAAACATTTTTATTGTCGTTGATTTTTCGTTAACAAATTTTCTGATTTCTATTTATTAGGAACCGATAGATGTAGCTGTAGATCGAAGTTATGGGCATGTATTGGTTGCTGATAACGGTCAGAGCTGTGTTTTCATTTTCGATAGTGATGGAAAACTACTTTTCCAGGTTTGTTTTTCAAAATCAGCGTGATACAAATTATGCCACGAGGTATTATTTTACAATAATTAATTTTTGTTTTTTGTTCTTTTTTTAGATTGGTAAAAAAAATTCTTTCAAGTTGATTAGTTCTGTAACAGTAGGACCCTCCGGTGAAATAGTTGTTGCTGATTCTCGAATCCAGGTCTTCTCTGCTAAAGGCGATTTTTCCGAGGAAATTCACGGCGAAGAAAAAGGTGCCTTATTATGTCTCAAGAATATCTTGAAAATGTCTTTTAAATGTCGCTATTTGAATAATGTTTTGACTAATTGAGCAATTGTATTTGAAAATGAACAGGAAAAGGATGTTATGGAGGAATAATTGTGGATGCTAAAGGTAGAATACTTGCCACGCGACAAGACAAAGGCCGCAGTGTAATTCAAGTGCTCAAACTTGGCGGGGGCACAGTTTTATCTGAAGTCGACTCGCACAATTCAAAACTGCGAAGACCATCCGGCATCGCTGTGCTGCCCAATAATCACGTTATCGTTGTAGATCTGGGGAATGATTGTGTTAAAAAATATAGATACTCGTAAGAAACTCTTAACAATTCATGATTCCGAAAATAACGAACGAAATTATTGATTCTGTTTCTGTATCTTGTTTCAGGTAAACGATGACGTAAAACTGAACAGAACCTTCTATTTGACTCAATCAAATACCAATTTACTTTTTACATACCACAATTAACTTTATAACAGAATTCACTAAGTTAACTGAGTTTTTCAAAACTCCAGTTAAAGATGATCGGTTCAAAGATTAATTGCTTGAAAAACAATTTTTTTCTTTTCTCCGCAATGTTATTTATTAACAACGTTTGAGTTAATATCAATTTTGTCAACTTAACATTGAAATAGACAAATTGTGAGATTTGTCACCCACAGACAGGCTGTGAACGTAAATGTAAACGCGAGGGCTGAATTTTGTTGTACATTACCCACTATAATTTGCTCATGAGATGTTATTGAAAAATGACTTTCGTTTTTATTCTATGAAATTGGACACCATTTTTGCTTTATCAATTGAATTAATCGTCGACTTAATTCATTATTATTTAACTTGTAGACAAATTCGAGGCAACGTGATGTTAAGTTGTTGTATAAAGAGAAATGTTTGTCACTTTCATGATAACGAAACGATTGCTTATGTAACATCATAGTGAAACAGTTCATTTGAGTCATCACACTGCTGAAGTATACTTTACGTTTAGAAAAAGAATATATCAGAGCTCGAGATATTGCAGCATCCAGGCAAAAACACCATTGAGTAACGTCCAGAAGTCACTGGACAAGTTCTAATAAAAAGTTCACTTCTCGTATGATTACGATAAATATTTGTAAAGTAAATATTAGCAACTTTTTCTGGCATTTTACTTACATTGGAAGAATAACGTAAAAAGCACTGCCATAATTCCTATATAGGATAGCATATTAATAAAAAGATGTTTTTTTACATTTATAATGTTAATCAAAAGAAAACGAAGTCACTCTCGGGCTCTTACAAATTTGTTCTCTAAGTTTTTTTGCTAATTTCATGTGGATTAAAAATCAGACTCGTGTGTAAATCAGTCAAAAACAGCTCGCAGTTTACGCGACAAATATTTTTGTATATTTGTAGAAAGCACAGTTGTTTATAAAAAAATACTATGTATAAAAACAAGTCATCCATTTGAAGTAAAAATACAACAAATTCAATTTTTATAAATTGATAGATTGCAACACAAGCTTGTTGAATTTGAAGTTGAGCATCTCAACTATTTGAAACTGCACAATTTTTTTGCAATTGTATTTCATCAGTAAATTCAACGAATTAATTTTAATTGTTTTCGGTCAATGATTTTGAGAAAATGAAAATCTTACACATTCCTCTATTACTTGTAAGATATAGTCTGCCATAATTTTATTGTATCGAACACAAAATATTTCTTTTGCATCCCGTCCATAGTAGTACAACATGTCTAACGAAATCTCTCTGGAACAACAAATTCGTATTGTTTCCTGCAGAGGCCATGACAACTTAGACTTAAGTATTCGTATACATTTTTTAGTTGACATTTTATACAGACTTTTCTTTTTATCCTCTTTTTAGTCAGTCTTCATGAGAATTAAAAACACCAGAGCATAATTCAAAAAGAATAATGTTGATATTCGGATGATAAAAGAAATGCTGTAAAATATTGTAACTCTTATAATCGGGCTTTTTGTAATCATAACAGATAAAAGTTGATATGTAAATTATTGATATTGTAATTAAAAAAAAAGATATTGTACATTCGAGTTATAGACAAATTCGAATCAGAAAAATTTATGAAAGATGTAACTTTGACAAGTTCTACTGTGATGTTTAACTGATACTACGTTGAAAATGCAAATTCACTTCCTTGGGCTACTCATGTGCATAACTTTGATTTGTATTCCATGTTAATTTTTTTGACTGATAAACAATATTCAACTTTACTTACTGATATTTTCTGTCTAGTCAACAATTAATTCTTACTACTTATTGGACTGTTTACAATAATAATTTTAAGCAAAAATACGTGTGTTGTAACATAAGACTACATTGTAAATAATCCGTATAAACAATAAAGTTCCTTATATATCATCAGATACCTTCTTTGAAACATTTACTTTTACAGGATCTAGAAAATAACCCGAGACTGATTCAATTTACACGTTCTTTATTTTTTCTTGTTCTTGAAATGTATATTTCTTACACTGATCTAATGACAATACCTGAATTGAACCAAGTAAATACACATGATCTTACATAAACCATAATACCTTTCTAATTCAATATTGTTCCGCTGTTTCTAACTTTACATTCATTGGCTCAACTATTATTTCCATATGATATAAAGGTAACAAATACATGATTCACAATGGAAAACATAATTCAATTCTTCAACAAATTGAACGATAATATCTTTTGCAAGGACACCAAATCCTAATAAAAAGTTAAACACGATAATACTGGAAAACAATGATCATGTTAAAAATTAAAAAATATAAAATTCTGCAGGCGAAAGGTATATTACAAAAGGGAAGTTCCACTCGTTTTCAAGTCGAGGTGATTCGAAAATGGACCGAGTTGTGCGTAAGGATAATAATGCCTTTCTCAAATAAATAACAATCATAATGTGTAAAGAAAGCGCTTTACACAACGTTAACATTACTTTCGTAGTTGTAAGTATTTGAATGAGTTGGCTTTTGATGTTGCATCGAAGAGCACAATTATCTGCCAAGAGTCTTGGCCTGCTGTGCTTTGTACAACTTCAGAACCTTTCTTCCAGGCACCAACGTTTGACTCAATCCCGGCCTTTTCTTTTCTTCTTCTCAATCAACTGATTGTTCTCCTGGTCGACCTCAACCTCCTCGTTTGCGATCCCACTATAATTATTCTGGCATATAACTGTTTCCTGCGGTGCACGAAGTGCCTCCAACTCCTCAGCGGTTCTGTGCAGGTCAGAATCGTGCGCAAATGTACAATTATGGCCGAACCGACATCTCCCTTTGCGATAATTCCAGCAAATCTTTTTGCCGTTTATCATCTTGGTGTCGTCCAACGTCGGAGTCATTTTCACATGTTTCTCCAGGATCGCACTCTTCGCCTTTTCCGCTTCCACGAACGGATTTGAAAACACCGAAGTTTTTAGCGTGGGAGTACCGTTGAAATCGGGCGTAGGTAATGGAAGTTTGTTATTGGAAGCTGCTTCTGTTTTCACTACTTTCATGTCACATTTGGAAGAATCGTCGCTGTCATCGCCGTCGTCGTCATCCTCGTCAACTCTTTCCTCTTTGATGTCAAGCTCAGTTTTAATCTCTCCCTCCACCTTGAAACTAACGGTTAGACAATATCAGATTACACAGAACAGGGTTTGTTTTTCTCGTTTAAGGCGTTGAATTTGTGACAAATTTTTTGGTTTCATAATTTGTTTGGTAATTGTTTCTAAAACAAAAAATTTCTACTTACTCAGTAGGTTAAAATAAAAATCAATGTTTACAATTGTCATAATGATTGCAACTCGTCTACTGAAGAACACCGAGAGAAAGAAAGTTGTTATTGAGAAGCAAATTAGGTTAAGAGGATGCTGAATCAATTCTGTAGTGGAAACAAATCTGAGGAAGGACCTTACTTGTTTTGATTGTTGGTGTCTAATTCACTGTCACTTTCCGAAGCTGACGAATCGCCGTAATCAGCGACCAAGGAAGCCATTTCTACGTGTGATATCAAACTAATGAAATAACTATAATCTAATGTGTTCAAAACAAAAATAATTGATTTGTGTCAATAAAATTATGGTGCAGTGCACTTTTGTGTGTTGTCTAGTGTTTGATTTGCGCATGATTTATGTGGCCGCATTCATGATGTCGCGCTCAACAATCGTTGTCATTTTTAAATGAAAATCATTCGGTCAAGATGGCGCTGATGGTGCGCGCGCGGGAAAAATTGCATTCAAAATTTCAGGGTTCAAGACACATTTATAGGAAGAAAAAGTTGTAAATTTTGTTGCATAAAACAAAATTATAAATAAAGTACAAAAAGAAAAGTTAATATTAAATTCGAAAAACTATTTCCAATAAATCCATGACTCTTTTTAATATTTTTATACAAAAATCGATCCAGAAAATGAATGTCAAAGTTAATAATGTAAGGTTCTAAAGATTTAATAAAGCCAAATTGTAATAACAAACAATGAATTGAAAATAATAAACGTTAAAAAACTATTTACAAAATGTATGATATTGTATACCAAAAATTCTTACGTCATAAATATAATTTAGTACGATTGAAAAAAATTATGTACAATTAAGTCAATTTGTCTCGTCAAATTCTAGTCTAATCAGATTTTAAAAAAATAAAGTTTGTCTAATCAGAAACAGTTTTTTTATCTTAGCAGAATCATTTAGATTTTATTCGTCTTAATTAATCTTGGAAAATTTTTTAATTCTAATCTTTTAATTATTTTCTTTCGTTTAACTATCATACACTGTAAAGTACATCATAAGTACCACAGATAATTTTAAATAAAAAAACATCGATTTAATTATACTTCCATTTATTTTTAAGTGGATCCCAGTCCAGGAAAAAAGTTTTTTTGAAAAATAGTATAAAACATAACTTTTTACATTGAACAAGAATTTCGTTGTAAAATAATCATAATAAACCCCATTCAAACTTATAATGGAACTGGTAACGAAGTTCGGCCACAATCTCGCAGGTAATTGAGTATGTTAAATTTGCCATTGTCTAATTTTTCCCTACGTGGAACAATTTTTTTATTTCGTCAGAGAATCTAAACGGAAAGGCGTGACAAAAACGTTCGTCAGTGTTTGTGAACTATCGCAACTGATGTATAATATTCGCGCATCTGAGATTTTTAGATTTGTGCTTATGATCAATTATGATTTGCGCTACTTAAAGAAAAAAAAGCTTGTAATTAGCGCAAGTGACAATGACCGTTCTAAATACTCAATCACTGTTAATATATTTCTTAGCAAGAAAACAACTTGGTTGATAGTAATAGTACATAATAATTGACCAAGAGAGATAGTAAAATATCTGATTAACTAAATGTATGATAAACTTTTTCCTTTCTTTTCTTTTCTCCAGCTATTTCACCTATGATAGATTTTTAATATGAGTTGTACATCGTATTCGATTCCGACTACACCCATTTTTATTGCATCCGCAAAGAAATGTCTGAAAGATGTGCCATATACTTAAATAATTTAAAGCGACCACGAGAGTTGCTTTCTAAGATATTATATATTTTATTGCCCTTTAAAATGACCTGCTTTTATTATGTTTTGCACCATGAAATAGAGTGACGCGGGATCAAAAATTATGATATCGAGAAGTGAACTTTTATTGCAACGGGATATGTTGGAATGGGGATATTTTTTCAAATTATTCAAAAGTCTATCAGAAATATGAAAAATTTTATTCTGATATAAATCAAGATTAGTTATCCTTGTGAATTTGTTGCAATGTGTTATCAATTTTTGTAAGATCAAAGATGAATATTGCCTTTTCACTACTCCTTAAAAAATTGCACTTCTAACAAATAATTCAGATGTGCTAAATCGACATACAGTCGGTTCAAATTTTATTGTTAACCTTAGGTCGATATCTCTAGATAAGCTGAATTAACATGAAGTTAAATTTAAACAAAATGATTAAGGTCAAATTATATTAGCGAATTATAAATCTGTTTGGTTCTAATTTAAATTTAATGTGAATATTTTACGGAGCTTCTGCAATTGCGTCGACATGAAAAAAATAGATAAGAATCCTGCGTTTAGATTACGTAGTTGCGCCGAATCAAAATATATATGAGTTGCGCCAAATTGAAATTGTACACTTGTCGGTCATGATCAGATCTGCTCTGAAAAAAATTGGCATGGCTGCGAAATCGACTCAATTGTGTGTACGAATTTTTAATGCGCACCGGGCGAACTGCGTTTG
>JAAMPD010002059.1:0-17608 GCA_025266255.1 Trissolcus basalis
GTCTTGAGCAACTTTCAAAGAATGTTTTAGGATACCTAAACATTCTTGTTACAAACCAATTCTTGTTCCAATTTTTGTTACAAACGAGTTGCCTATAATTTGATTAAACAGAAATTTTTTACAATTTTTACGATTTCTTCTGTAGGTTTTGGTAAAAATCAAAATTTGAAAGTGATACTGAGAGAGGATAGATAAAATGGAACACTACAATAACGATATTTGAATTTTTAATTACCACAACAAAAAATTCCACTTTATTTTGTTTATTACTTTGTCATAAGTAACAAAATCAACAGTATTTATTGAAGTGTGTCTGTAACTGTCTTTCGGAGTAACCCTGGAAATTTGGAACGCAATTAAAGTTTCAGTATGCGTTTATAGTGCGAATAGTTGTTGATATTTATATGCTTGTAAACTAATTCGAATTTCAAGGTGAAAATTTAACAGGTGATTCTTGAAACATTGAATTACGTAATTTTCGAAACAATTTTTCAATTTTTTCGAGCCACCCAAGTGTATATTCCCTTTTATCAAAAAAATCTCACGAATTACAATTGCAAGCTCTACAGAAAAAAATGTTAAAAAAATGTATGAAAAATGAAATAAAAATGATATTATAAAGTTCAAATATTCGTAACTTTATTTTATTATATAAAGTTACGTAATTATATTTATTATATAAATGTAAAGATATATTTATTATATATAATTTAAAGATATTACATCCGAAGTTGGAGCAGTATATCGTCGCCCCAGTAGAAAAAGGGCCAATTTCAAAAATTGCCCATTTAAAATACATGGGCCAATTTTGAAATAGGCCCTTTTTCTTCTGGAGCGACGATATAATGAAATGAAAATTTTCCTAAAAAACCCAGAGGCAATTGAATTCGTAGAACCGACACCTTATTAGCTAATTGGAATCCAAAAATCTGAAGTGGGCAAAGCTCATTAACGAGGTCTACACCCCATCTTGAGCAAAACTCAATTACTCCTTTTCCTCCGTTCATAAATCACTCGACCGGAGCTTTCACCCTCGGACTTGGTCGTTGGCCGTCGGTGTTTGCAATCGGCACCGAGGTTCCCTTTCGTAAAAGCCCCGATGCGTATCTGGGTGTGCGCTCAATTTTGGTAATTCGGAGGCAACGAGTGCGATCGGGGCGCATTCGTCATCCGTGCGGTGCGGCATGTCAGGCGTCGCAATAACTCAACGGAGTGTCTCTCATTGTATAATTTTCAAGAAAAACATAGAGCCAGCGTCGATAAGATCTTGGTAGAGCATTCACAATTTGATACGCGAACGAAATCGAAACGTCCCATTTTGTCTACTGGTGTTCCCGTGGATCTTGATAAGGGCTCTCGAAATTGAAGCGTAGGTTATTTCAATTTTTGTTGCAACGCCATCAGGGAGGACATGTGCGAGTTATGTCCGTGGCTGGTTGGGCCACGCACCGCTGGGGTATAGGTATGCGAGGAGCGTCGTGGGTGGCAATAATAGCTCTTCAGCGCTCGCATTCTGCTGGTGTCGGGCATTGTCATGGCGCGTTTTGAAGGTGATTGATCACACGCACACAGTCCAAAGGCTGTACAAGTATCCGTGAACGTTTCGTCTCGCATTGACTTGTGCTGATCCGACAGCCACCAGCCGAGCAACCGATCGCAATCTAAAGTAACGCCATTGACGACAAAAAAGGCCCCGAGATTTATAAACAAAAGTTGTCTCCCTTTTGCAGAACACAAAATTTACCATAACAGCCTAAAAAAACTGAGCCAGTCATCTTTTGTTGACTTTAATTCTTAATGGTAATTTTTAATTGTAAAGGTGTGATTAAAATTGAAAGTTTAAACAAAAATATTGTAATTGTAAATTATAAATTTATGTGTAAATTATAAAAGAAAATTTTTTTTCAGAAGTATGAACTTTTTTGCACTGTTAAGATAGAACTTTTTTGTCTCGCCAAGAAATTATAATTTTTTGTTTACTTCAATTATTAATGATAATTTTGTATTGTAAAGATGGGATTCAATTTTTGAAGTTAAAACAAAAATATTGTAATTATAAATTATAAATTTATGCGTAAATTATAAAAGAAATGTTTTTGTCAGAAGTACGAATTTTTTTGCACTGTGATAGAACTATTT
The DNA here is from genome assembly GCA_025266255.1 of Trissolcus basalis. Lineage (NCBI taxonomy): Eukaryota > Metazoa > Arthropoda > Insecta > Hymenoptera > Scelionidae > Trissolcus > Trissolcus basalis. The sequence continues at coordinate 2,140 of JAAMPD010002059.1, forward strand.
GTCTCGCCAAAAAATTATAATTTTTGGTTTACTTCAATTATTAATGATAATTTTATGTTTTAAAGGTGAGATTCAATTTATGAAGTGAACAGAAATATTATTTTGTAAATTATGAAAAAAAAATGTTTTTGTTAGAAATATGAACTTTTTTGCACTGTTAATATTAAAACTTTTCTTTTGTCTCGTCGAAAAATTATCTTTACCGGTTGCTTTTTATCTCGGAATTCGAGCAAATATACTCTATATATTTTCTAGAGCACGAGGAGAGAACAAGGAAGTTTGCGATCGCAGTAAATTGCGTACCAATTTAAAGCTTGCGGTCCAGATAAGCCCGAGACCACGTATATAAATATGTGGAAAGCGTTCCCGTGGGAAACGTACAACGATTGCGGCGCCAAAAAAGAAGAAAAAAAAATGAACCAGAACCTGGATACCGGAGGAGGATGTGATATAAGAATTTCCGGCTGATGAATGAGAAAAATGGCCCGAGACCAATTCCGGCCGACGCAATTTTTCACACTTTCTCGGCTATCGTATTTCTGGCTCCTCGAGAGTTTTGGCTACTTTGAAGTGAGTGTGTTTCCAAGTTTCACTTTTTTTTCTCCTCCTCAAAAAAATCGCGTCGATAACGTGCAACGTTTGCAATGAAAACATGTGTTCGATCAAAGACTTCCGTTTCGCCCTCTGAGAGCCACTAGAAACCTCTTAGCGGCTTTTTCGGGTATCTCCAAAAGTGGACGGCTATATCTTTGTCGAATCCACAAACGTACTTTAGTGTCAGAGTGGTTTCAAAATTTTCACAACATGAAAATCTGTTGCCAAATTTTTTTCCTGTAAGTTCAAATTACTCTTTCTTTTCTCATCTTTGAATTTCTTAAATTTCTTAGTTGTATTTTTAAAATGTTGCTATGGTTGTTTCAGCTTTCTCATGTACGCCAGGAAGGTGCAAAATCATGACAATTTATCATGTTGCAAACGTTAACAACTGCATAAGTACAAGAGCAAAATTTGTCGGAGATGAAGATAAAGGAGCGAGAGAGGGAGGTCGGCTGTGTAAAGTCGCGTATCAGTGAAAAAGCGATGAATCATCGGTACATAACTGTTTACTTTCGGAAATTGTCACAAGGCGTTTGGTTTGGGTGCGCAACTTCATCGTGGCCTGAATGAAGCGCGATTTATCATCCGGCAGAGAAAGCGAAGAGGAGCGCTTCCGTATATACGGGGGTATTGATTTGCAAAAGTTGCATTGAGTTGAGAATGCGAGATGCGCAGCGACCATTGACAGGCAGGGCCATTCTTAATCCGAGAGGGAACGAAGGAGGTTTCACACCACACCCCGCTGTCATGACGGCGCAAGCGTGAAAGAAAAGAAGGGCGCGATGTCTGAGCAAGGACAAACGGGCTCGTTTTATGAAAGCCACTGTCAAAGTATCATAATGGAGAGTACTTGTGGCTTACCCCAGCCAGAAAGGAGACAAGATCCTCGTGGTGGTTTCTTTTCAAATAAATCGTGATCACGGGCCGGAACATGCTTTCAACCGCTCAAGGGCCATGCACAAAACATCACTAAATATCAATTTATTTTAGCTTCTTTTTCCATCCAAAGATGAAGGCCTGCAACACTCCATTTTACCGGATATTTCGTTAATGTATCCGCTTTTGGGGTCTTCCAATTTCTCACCGTTATCATGAGATATTCTTCAAGACATCCTTTGAAAGTACACTTTTGAAAATAACAGAAATTATAGTCCAGTTGAATTTGAACATCAGAACTTAAATTTTTAATCTCTGATATTAAATTTTTGTTTTTTAAATTTGTAAAAAAATTGTTTTAAAATTGAGTTGGTACTTGTTTCAAGATGTTATAAGGTTTGGGATATATGAAAGAACTTAAGAAAGAAATAGTAAAGTTGTTTCAACGAGGGTTCAATTTTGCAATATTGTTTTAAACGTAAGAGAAAAGTCGCGTTTCCTTTGGTCGTAGGAAAAGTTATTTCTTGATTTTCGCAGCAGTCGCCACCGCGAGCTGGCAATTATCATTGATTCTGTTTCTAGTAATGATCTGGCATTACACGTGCGGTTGCCTTTACGACAATTAGACACGTACGTTTACGATGGACGAGACATACGGTTTATTAACGTGAGCCACGCTCGTTTTGTTTTGCACGTAGATTTCTACCCAGGGAGTTTCGTTTTAATCGCCGTTTTAGCTTAGCGAAGCATGCTTTACAATCGTGTCACAATTTTATCGCCCATATTGGACCGGAAATCATATTCCCGCTTTTACGTCTCTAATTGACGATAATTCACTGGACACATTTTTCGAATCTAATTTGGCGTCGGATAATTGATCGTTCAATGATGTTTCAGGTCACAAAATTTTCTGAGGGTTCGACGGTCTCCTGCGAATGCGATTGGCTGTCGTGAAAATTGACTCCAAATTGCCTCTGCCCCCGATTAGAATAGCCAGGTATAGAATATTTGGTTTGCCATTTTTGTCTATCGATCGCGGTCGCGTGAAATTGCCGTCAGGCGATGCCAATTTTCATAATTAAATTCCTGATTGTAATTCTGGATAATTTGTCTCCGCTGAGTATTAATAACGTTTTATTAATTCATATCGCTTATTACGATTCGCAGATGATACGATATTCTGTCGGTTAATTTCGTACCATTATAGGCTCTGTAATTAATTTTCTACCCGAACAATCGACTCCGATAATCTCATCTTTTATCTCAGCTATCAGAATTAAAAATCCATTTCCCACCAATTTCTTTTTTTTTCACCTCGTAGCAAAAATTTCGCGAAAATAAATTCTGTTTCCAAATTCGTGCATGCACGCGCAAAAAACGATCCATTTTTTATAATCCATGTCAAAGCATCATTTCGCTCGACTACAAATGCAGTTTTATTTATAAAACAAAAGTTACTAAGTTCGTCCGAAATTTTGTCAAAATTGTTTTAACGTCTAATTGACAGCCGTAAAAATACATTTGGAGTGTGTCGAAAAAAGACAGCAGCAGGACTTTTCGATAACCGAAAGTACCAACCAACATAAGTCTCGTCATAGAAACACTGGTCCGACAACTCGTTACATTCATCTTGTCCAAATGCTGATTATCTCGCGGCTTGTATTTATCAGTCAGAAAACATATGCTAGAAAGAACAGAAGTCCCCAGCATCAGCAAGAGCACGCGTCCACACAGAACAGGCCTTTGACGTTTTTTTCTTCTCTCTCCCTTTTTCTGTCTCCCACTTGAGATAAGCGAAGCTGGCTAAAATCATTGGCGGGACTTTGGCGGAACAGACGCTGACAATTTAGCGCGTGATAATCATATGTCAAAATGCTTTCACAAACGTTCTTATTCGTGTTTACTTTTTAATTATGATAATATCAGCAGTGCCATAAGTGCCTGCATTAAACCATCGTATATATTTTTGTTTGATTTTATATATAACGGTTCTTTTTTTAAACTCAACTGATTGTCATGAAATTTTGTTTTCTTTTCCAGGTTTAAGGAAGTGAAAAGGAATACAATTTTCATCCATTCGTCTCTGGAGGGAAGCAGGAAAGAATATTTTCGAGCCGCGAGAAAAAAGGTAGCGATTCGTACACCGCGCGGCGGCATTTTATGTCTATCCCCAGTTATATATCTGTACACCGCGAGACTCGAAACGTAAGGGAGTTAAAATGCGATCCAATTTCTCAGGTCATTGAGTGCGGCGACTACCATCTGTCTAACGCATGCCCGGAGCTTTTTACAGGCGAACCGTGAAATGCGCAAACAGAAGGCCCGAGCTCCTTTACATTTTAATCAAATCATTTCTCTATTATGCACATCGAGCGCGAGCAAGTGCAATGCTTTAAAGGATCTCGCGGGACTCACGCCCTTAATCCCCGTTTATTTTGCGACTTTATTCGCTGCTTGTGTATTCCGAGCCCGGCCTCTCATTTCCTCGCAGTTTTCCTCGCAGTCGTCTCTCCTCCCCTGTGACTTTCCTTTTTTTAATTCCTCTTTTGCATCCCTTTCGCCCAAGGTAAACGAGCGAAAGCATTTCTTCACCTCTCGCATCTTAATAGTGCATTGTTTAAGGTGGTTGTATTAGGTTCTGAAAAAAAAGAACACCAAGATTCATTTTTCACATTTTGTAAATGAAATTATAACTAACAAAACATGTACATTTTTATGAAACATTTTAATCAAACAGAAAATGAAAATTAAAAAAATGAAAATTGTTTCCAATTACCATAGCATGAATTTGGGTTACTTCTAATCGGATTTGAATTTTGCAGATGTTGGGGAACGAGGATTTGCATTGGAGGATAAGTTGAAAAAAAATGGTTGAAAAGACGACGTTGTGTAATAAAGTGGTCTCAACTGACTGTGGGCAAAATTTATTTGGTCCATTTTTTGGGTTGGAAAAATTTCCATTTGGTGTGTGGCGGTACCGAAACAAAGCAGCCGGGTTGCGAGAGCAGATAGTTTTCATCAATTTTCAGCGACGCTGACATACGCTTGGCTGCTGCGCGCTGGTGTAAAGGTGTCGTCCGTCGTCATGAAATCGGTACGAGTCGGCGCCGGGGATGTAAAAAGAGATGATGGGGCGGCGAGGCGGTCGGGGGTTGGGAGCGAGGGGGTCGATAAAGTAGCGATCGTGCACGAACTCAATTACACGCTCCGCCGAGTCGCCGAGCGACCTCCCCCGTCGACCTTCCCACCCCGGCCAGATCTTCTCTCTCGGTTCACTGGCGACTCTTATCTTGCAGCTTTGCGTCGCCTTCTCGCCCTCTCTCGTTCGGCCTCCTCTCTCTCTCCGAAGCATCCCTCTCCCTTTCTCTCTTCAGTTTTTTTTTAATTCCTCATTCCCCGGGCAAAATAAATTGGAGCCAAATTAAGTGGATCAAATTAGTCTCAAAAAGAAATATAGGTAATGATCGCTTAACTCCCACATTAGCTCTGTTTTTTCCCGATTGTACGTACTACCCTTATTTATTTTCTCAGCCATTTGAGTCCGAGCGTGGCTCACATTATGAAATTTGTCGAGGGGGATGATCCCCTCAAGTTCACTCGGGACTGGTAACATTTCAACATCAATTTTACGATTTGCATACATTTATGGCTTATTTGAGCACAGTTTATGTTATGGAAATTTACAACCGAGTTTATATACCGTCACCTATTTTTTCGTCCCTCGTCCCCCCCCCCCTTGTTCGAAGCCTGTTTCATTATCCCGGTTGGAAAAGTTTCTGGGCGAAGTTAATTTTTGTGAAATGCGAAAACTTCTTAATTGAAATTCAGCTTTTCATATGTCCGCGGAGACGATTGAAAAATTTGCGTTCACTTTTTGTTTTCTTTCTTTTTTTTTTGGTTTTGCAAATCTGAAAAAGTAATTAATTTGAAGAGGCGCGGCGTAGCTGGCGTTCGTGTTAACAGAGACGAGTTTTGGGTGGTGGGGCGATAAATGGAAATAAGAAATCGTCTCAGAGAGAGGAATAATATTTCACGTGGCATGAGGCTAATTGAATGCTACCGAGGTAGTTGTGCTCTCGTCGAGGACCGTTGGCGAGAATCGCGGGTGCTTCCGAGACGACGGCCGGGACAATAATTAACCGGCGGTTAGTTTACGTCGTGCCCCCTGCGGTTTCGTGCCACGTAGCCGGGATGTATAAATATGTCCGGCCGGGGGTCTCATCTCCTTATAATTATCTACACAACGAACGAGTCTTTGTCACACAAAATTTTCGCTCTCCAAAGCAAAAGGAAGATTTAAACAATTTATGAAAAACGAACGAACAAAAAACCCAAAAATACCGAATGAATTTTTTCAGAAAAAATTGTAAACTTTTTTTGGTCGTCAGTTCGAAATGTTGTCTTGAAAAGAAAAAAAAAAAAAGAAATGAACTTTCTTTTTTGTTAACTCATCTGCCTTTCCCATACATTTATCAAACATTTTGACGTGACAATTAAAATATTATAGACACATTCTGCGGGTGTGTGTTGTTCGGAGATGAATTTTTAAGACGGTTTCCATTGTGGCTGGCTGAATGTGACTTATCCCTTATTCAATAATAACATCGTCACTCTTGAGTGCGCAATTGACAACGATGCGGACTTGATGTATCTGATTTTCCCACTTAACCCAAGCCCCGACACAATAAATTTCATATCCACGAGATTTCGTCTTTCGAGGATGCTTTTCAGATGTTGATTGATATGCGTGGATACGATGAACCGTGTGCCAGGCGTGGCTTTTCGATCACGATAAATACATCCCTCTGTGGTTTGTATGTCCTTCGTTCAGAAACACCTGTTCTCGGATGATCCTCGAAACGAAGCCTACCAGATTTATTTGAAACCAAAATGAATGGTCCAAAAAATTCAACTTTTTAATTTCACACGTTACGTAATGTTATTGGAAATTAATTGATAGGTTTTTATATGAATTTTCAAAACGAGAATTTATCAAAAGTGTAAATAATATAAAGACAGGACGAGCGAATGTATTAATGGAATTTTATTTTTTTGTTTCAGGTGGCCGTTCTTTTTGGAATTTGAAAATTAAAAAAATGGAGCGGACAATGAGCGTCGATAAATCAATAAGCGCCAATTTGTCACGCTGATTGTAAAAGTCGTGAGTTCACGGTACATAAATTGCAACACGCAGGATCATTCGTTTTCTCAAATCAGTGAATAGAAAATAACGACTCGGGTTCGTGCGCGGACGCAAAAATAATTAGTCATTGCCGAATGTGGACCGGTCTTAACGAGCCTTAAACAACTTGCTAATGAAAAAGGCGCAAAAAACAAATCCGCCTTGCTTCCTGCGTCCTGCGTGAACGACGCCGCTAACGGCATTGCAAATCACTCGGTTTACGACACTCTTAGGCGATATTATTTCATTCGGTAGCATCCGCTCGGTGGGTTTCTTTCAAGGATGCAAAAGTCATTTCAGCCAAGGTCGCCATGTCGGGAGGACCGAGCGTTTATCACGCTCGCGACTTATGACAGCGTGCATTTTTAAATGCAACAGAAATTCGTCCTGCAGAAACTGTTTGCATTATAATCCTTGATATTTTATCATCCTTGTTTAAAACGTCCTCAAATTTTTTAATTTTTCATTCGTTTAAAAATTATTCAAAAATGTAAAACGGCATTTTTGTAAGTTCAATTCATATGTCCTATTTTTTTTAAATGATTTAAGATGGGTATTTTTCACAAAGAAGATTTTGGTTTTCCAAATGAGATCTGAGGACAGTTGATAGAATGGTGGATTGTTATTTTAAAAAGGTTCAAAACTTGATGAAATTTTTGTATAACAAAATAATAATGTAGAAATTGATGATTTATAGTTTTGTATTAATTGTAACTATATATGCGTGATATAATTGTACATGGGATGTTTACACGAACAAATTTATCCGCATAGATGTGACGATATATGGACCCATATACGGTTCATAAATGTCCCACAATTTTATTGCGTTAGAGCGAACTGAAATAGACAGCAATGCAAAAGGGATCGATTATTTTGTCGTCTACTTTTCCCTCAGCAGTTTGGAATCGTTATAAATTAGAGCATCGCGACAGTTGCATTGAAATATTTACACGTAACATTATCATAATGTGAAATGTAAAAACGCGTCCGGGAGGCGATAATACTTGGCCGTCGCATATTTAAAACGAGACACCCGGCCTGGTAGCTATTTATTAATGCAACTTGAACGCCGAGCGATTAATTAATTTATCGCGCGGCTCATCCGCACACGGTGAGATCCGTTTTTACGCCCGGATCGATATTTCGTTCGCGCGAGAGCTGTCGATTCATAACGACGGTATATTAATATAAATGAGCGTCGCTAAGTGTCCGAGAGAAGCGGCGCATAACGAACATGATGACAGCAATGATGATTTAATGCTACGTGCCGGTTAGTGCTCGAGGGCCCGGCCTATTCTTCAGCGACCATTCACAACAACACACCGAGGTCTCGCGGCCTCGGAGGTGCCCCCCGCGGACACGGCTCACCTCATCGCCAATTCATTCCCCCGAGTTGCTTTATAGTAGCATTTACAATTATAATCGGCTCAGACCCGAAGCACGCAAAATAAATAAACCGCGCGCCGTAAAAAAAAGCGTCTCGTTCCACGAATATCAGCGGGTTTCGACACGCTCGCTCTCTCAGATCAACTAACAAGATTTCGACTCTTTGATTGACTGGCCGAGTCGCTAAGGAATTCCTTCTTTTTTTTCATCTCGTTTTAATAACTTATAAATTGTTATTAATTTGTTTCTATTCGTTTCTGATGTTTTAGGATAGATTCACGGACCTCAAAGAACGAGGAAGAAGTTTCAGATCATGCAAGCAATGCATTTTTGGATTTTGGATTTAAAAAATAGTATCCTTTGAATGAACACTAGATTTTCCTTTTTTATAAAAACAGGAAATTTTTTAATTTAAATGTGATTAAAGTAAGAAAAATTAAAATGAAGGGAATTTTGTTTTATTTGATAATTTAAAAATGTTCTTTGTCATTTTCAGGTCACTACGAGACGGTTATCCAAGTTGGAAGTTGACTTACAAATTTCATCACAACGTTAGCAGCCCTGCCGGTGCAATTTCGTCCTTTTTTTTATTCACAAAATCGATGAACAAAGTTCGGTCTAGTTTTATTTTTGATATTCAAGCCTGTCGTGAGGTTGAGCATCTGCTGGCCACGGCATTCCTTGGCCATCATCAGTTCTACTTCAGCGAGCCTCGAAGTTCGAAACGCTTTGAGGCTTCAACCGTTCTGACACTCGCGGTATCAACGCTGTTGGCTGCTATAAGCTTTTATACCTCACTATACAGATAACATCGTGCACTCCGAGTACACTTTTCTGTTTCCTCTCATCCTCCTTGGTGCTCTTGTTTCCTCTCCAGTTATCGATGTGTATCTCGATGCTGTTTTTGTTACCATTCAGAAATTTTTCACGCTACTTATTCGACGTCAGGCTCAAAACCCTTCTGATTATGTAGTCATTGGACAAGCTTTGAACCTGCACTTTTGAAAAATAGCAAAAAGAGTTTAATTGCAAGAAAAGAGGCAGAAGCAGAAAACAAAACTGAGACACCAAACTTTTTAAGTGGTCATTGACTGTTTCTTCAGCGTTTACATCTCTCGGTGGTCATTTTTCTATCCTCGCGGAACGCCAATTTGAATAAGTGAGGGGACCCCACTGGGCCCGGGTATTTCGGGTACTACCTGCCACTCGTCAGCCCACCCTTGACTCTTCTTCATGACCGTAACTTGGCTGCCCCGGGAGGGGGAGATTGGATATCAAGAATTTATACTCGTCGACTGATTATAATCGAGCAAAGGAATCGTAAACAGTTTGCAAATTTACGAGAATTAAAAATTCAGTATCAAATGACGGAGGTACAATTTTAACTCGTTCTTAATTTTCAACACTTTCTTGAATAAAATAAACGTTTCTTTTTTCTAAAGTGAAATTTTGCTATTTCAGGTCGTCGCAGAGGAAACCAACGTATCTGCCACTTCTCATCGTAGGGGTAAACGGCATTGTTCAGTGAGCGGCCCAGGATTGGAGGATGACTTTGAAGTCACGCATGACGAGCAGCGACGTTTACGTGTATCCCTGTTCGTAAATAACTAACGAGATGTTTCACGGATCAGCGTAGTGCCGAGAGATCAGATACGCTCAGGAGGTCTAGGCATCCAGGCAAAAACTCCGCATACATTAAGCAATTGCTTGGCACCCGGCTAAGAAGCCCGCGCATCATTATACGAACAATTTTTATTCATATTCCATAACAGTAGGAGCTGCCGGGTCCGTGTTGTACGCGATATCACGCGAAACTGATCGGCTTTTATGTAAATCACGAACGAATGTTAATGATTTTTATCTTTTAATTATTGTCTCGCTCGGTCGGATCATGGAAATTAACCTCGATTTAAGTTTTGAAATTACAATTTTTATGTTCCTTTCGATACACATCGGACAGAGAATTTCATCTGTAATAATAAATTTCGCGCAAAATGTATGTTGACCGCCGGGAGGTGCAGTGAGTTTTTCATCAGGCCGTCGCATCTTCGTAAATTTTTACATTTTTTTTTGTTTGGTTCAATATACTTATTATTAATTTACAATCTGCGACTACTAAATTACGTTTCTGCAGCGCGAAATTGAAAAAGCGCTGTTACGGGAGGGTTAATATATATTATAAATTAATGCCCATCAAGGCCCATCCGGTGGGCCGGGTGGGTTTTGGTGCGCACCAACTTTCTGCGATTGCTTGTCATGCAAAATACAACTTTTCGTTGAATGAACGTGGGCATTACACTTTGTGCGCTCCGAATATAAGAAAATAACTTAATACGCGAATCGCACTCGGGGGATCACCCGTTAAGCATAAGCCAATAATTCTGCCGTTATATCACCTATCAGGCTAAGTATTAGGCGGCGAGCTTCGTAATGAACGTATCTACGTCGGAATGGATGGGCGCTGCGAGAACGTGCGATTACACGCTATTGGGAACTAATTTGAATCAATTTACTTTAGGTGGTCTCTCTCGCAGCTTATTTCTTAGGCCGCGCGTTTCCATTTAAATTGTTCCACCGAGGAATGCACTTTTTCGTTCCAAGGAAAGCGCGGAAAACGCGTGTAATTGCGATTCCCAGATTCAGATATAGTTTATTGCTCGACGCGATTTCCTGGCTCATTTTTTTTTAACGAGCGCCATGTTAACACTTTGCATTTTACATTGGGAAATACCGTTGCACCGGTTTTACGAAAATTAATCACCGGAAAATGTTGTGTCAATCGTCGTAAAAATGTATACCTACAATGAAATTTAAATAATCACAAACATTGTACAAATTGATTTCTCAAGGAGTGGAGTTTTGTAACTGAAATGATTACGAATATCAATTTGTAAATGTTTGAATTTTGATTTTATTCGTCGTTTTCCCATGTTAAAGAGGAATTCAATTTTGCGTGCAATTTTTGTAAGATTGATAAATTGAAATTAACATATGACAAATTTGGGTGAGATTGAAATTTTAATTCGTTTCAAATTTGATTTATATTGGTTGACGCCAATTTTTCATCTCATTAAGTTTATCACCGTGAATATTCTGGCCGAAATATCGGTCCCCTTGTTTTTTCATAACTGATTTTGTGAGCGTTACGCAACAGCACTTAAACATCAAAGCGCATCTTCGAGGGTGCTAAAGGGGTCTGCTTGGCGTGCGCCGAGATTTTTCACGGGGATCGGGATTTGCGTTTTCCTGGACGACGCCCCCTTTCTCTCGCGCCATAAATCAAGGATTAAACTGCGAGCGTGTGATTTGCAGCAGTTTTTGACCGTAAACAGAGTTTAATCTCTCTGTAACGCTCAAAATCGGCTATCAGTCAAAACAAGAGATTCGCCACGGTGTTCCGATTGAGTCCGCGAATTTTCCCTGCGAAGATATCTCGATTGTTCCAAAGGGTGAATTTGTAACTGACTGTAAAAAAATGAAATCAAAAAATGGAATTTAATAAAATCGAAAAACCAAATTTTGGTTTCTTAATGGCGAAAAAAAGGAATACAAGACAGTCATAAAATGTGGTTCAACTACTGAAATTTGCAGTCGACGCTCGTTCGAAGGTACATCATACACTTTGGCAACAATTTTAAACTCCCGCGCCCTCTAAACGCGTGGCGGCATTAACGTTCAGAACACCGCGGGGCAAATTGACAATTTTAAAAAAGTTTAAGCAGCGTCACCTGCGGGCTTTACGATCCCAGCCATCGAACTTGTCGCGTCGTTCAACGCGGATCTCGCAAACTTCATTTACGTGACTATTATTACCTCCCTGTTATTTCGAAGCACCAATTTCGCCACGTCCTCCAAGCACCAAAGAGATCGCAAAAGGCACAAACTTTTGCCATAAGTCATGTTATGCTTCAACGATATAAAACAATTTTTTACACCCCGAAACTTTTATATACTTCAATTATAAATTCACTGTCTGCTCATATTCCAAAAACATGCGCTCTTCATTTTGTCAAAACAAAATTTAAACAAAGATTAAATTTCAGGACAATCAATGTGAATTCAATCAAAAACTTACTTTCTAAATACAACAAAAAGAAAAAAAAAGCAAATGTTATCTACGTTATAAATTTTGTTATATGAAAAAAAATGTTCGCATCTTGTAATAATTGTTCTATGTTAGAGAAATTGAGTTGAAAAAATATTTTTAGTTGAAAAAAGCACTTAAACAGGGTCGAAATCAAGTATTCATCCGTTGGAAAAGTTGTTGCCAGGGTTCTCTCGGTGTTCTTTATTCCTGTACGAAAAAGCCATCGAGAATTGAGATTGTCTGGCAGAGAACCCTAGGCTCGTTAAAAAATACAAACACCCTGCGGAACATTTGAGCGCGATCGTATATTGGCGCGCCTTACTAAGCGTGACAGGGGTTAAAGTATATTTGCTACGAGAGTGGCCGCGAGATGTGGGCGCTTCGTGCGCCCCCCGCCGCTCCGTGTCTTGTCGCATAAAGAGCTGGCGCAGGCGGGGTGTGCCGAGTGGCGGCGGGGATATTTCGTATGCCGGTCGACATGACAACATGCTGTGTTATCAGAATTATTGCGAGCCGCTCTAACCAATACCAGGCTAATGCGCCACGTTAACATTCGTGGGGTGTGCTCGGGTTTCGCCATATTACCCGCAAGCTGTGGCCGGACGCGTTCCGGCCGCCCTCGCCGTTTCCGTCGCACCCTCCTTCGAGTAGGGCCACGTTTATGCATACGCGCGAGCGTTTCTCCATATTGCCGAGCGCACGCTCTTTCGCATATGTCACCGCCGAGTTTCCACAGACAATATTGCGTCCGATTTGCTGTCGAATTTGCATCCACGAAAAATCACGCCAAGGAGCCAAATAATACAAACTTTGTCGCTCCCTATCTCATCCTGCCTTCGCCTCGTACCGAATTCTAATTTTGCTTTTCCTTCTGCAACGATGGCAGGATGGGCAAACTTTTCACAAACTCATGTTTCGTCTTGTGCCTTGACCACGAACTCACTTAGACGTAGAATATTAAAAAATGGTGTAACTTTTTATGCGAAGAATTGAAATGGTTTTGAGATTGTCTCTGTATTGTATTTTGTAAAACGAAATTTGAAATTTGAATTGTAATTTAACATGTCAGAACTGTCGACAATATTTTCGTGAAATGTGACATGTGAAAATTTGTAAAAATGTCGTTCTGAAAAATCATTTCAAATGATTGTTTGCGAATTGAACAGTTCAGAAAAAAAGTTTTTCCAGAAACGAGAAGTAATGCAATTTGAAATGAGGATTTTTTTTGTACAATGGCGCTGATGAGAAAGAACACCTAGCCGGTGTAATAACGAACTGCGGTAATTTGATTTTTGCAAAAATATCATTTCTGAGACTAAATTTTTTCTCTGAATCGTTGTTTTTACTGTTTTATATGCGCCATTAGAATCAATTTACCGAACGTTTTCAGAGACTCCAATCTGGAATGAAATTTCGCCTCGCGGATAAAAAGAAAGTTATAACTCACTGCCGGCGATCAATTTCGCGCCAATTATTGGGATAATCTGTTGAGTAATGATGCGAGTTCGAATGACAAAAAAGCTTTCATCATCGCAGGGCTCCCTGTGTCTTCATAATTCTCAATAGATTATAGAGTTGATCAATATCCGGGTTTCGCTGCAGCTTTCTTCTGTTTTGCATGCTGGAATATATGTATCAGATTGCGGCTATCACATGCCGCAGAGAGAGCAGGCCCGTGAGCCTGTTCGTTTTTTTTTTTTCTAAATTACATCAGCGTTCGACAAAAATTGCGCGAATACGCCCATTTCAGTAATTCGAAGTGGCGAGTTCTTGTGTAATGCAACTGAGACCAATTACTGTTGAGTAGTGCAATCGTAAGGCGTGCACATATTCCACATTCACATTCGCAAAATCGTGCATAGCGTGTGCGATGTAGGTGGGCTCCCATTAAAACGCCATCTTGAATATCGCGCCCAGTTTTGTTCTTGCGTTTCAATTGAAAACAATTATTCGATCCGGCAGTTTGTTTTTTTTTTTCTCTCAAACTCATTGTTCGACCTTTTACTTCGATATTTATTTTCAACCTCGAAAATATTTCAATTCTCAATGAAGCCCAACTGTTCGCTTCTTGTTTTTTTTTCCTTCATCATTTTGTCCACTCCATTCATTGCAACAAAAGCTTGTCGTTTTGTTGTTTGAGAAAAAAGGAATCGGCATATGTGGATCTGAATAGCCGGGCATAATTGAAATATCCCAAACTGCATTTTGTAGCCAATTTTGGATTCGCGAAACAATAACGTGTAAGTTACAATTTATGAAACGTTTGTTGCGCGCGGCCATCATCGCATTGCGCTTGGCTTTTTGTCTTGGAAATTGCGTGGCTCGGAAATCGAACGAGATCTATCGACGCCGCGGTGTAATAACGCATACATGTTCAAACACACGGGGGCGGAAAGAGAGAAGATGGGAAAGAAAGCGTGAAAGGAAGGACGAGAGGAGAGATCCCTCGAGACGAATATGATGTAAATAAATGATGAGATGCCTTTAAGGGAGTGGATATTAGGTGGGGATAAGAAGTGTTATGAAACATAATTAGCAGCCGCCGCCACTGACTCGCGATGATTACAGGGCGGTGTGCTAAAGTCCTGGCTCTGACATGGCAAGGGGATAGATTTTCTGAGCGTACAAGCTACCTCCTTGTGGACAGCAACACACGCTGCTACAATGCCAATTGTTTCGACTGCTATGCCGCTATTGCTCTAATACTTACTGATAACATGATGAAAACATATTTTTCTTCGCTTCATTTTGTTTATAAATAATTATCATAATTTAGATATTGTAACAAACTTTTTAGCTTTTTGAACATGTTTTGACAAGATGTAACAATAATGAAAATTGACAACTTGACAAATTTGTTAAACAAGGGTCTTTTAGAATTTAAGTATACTAGTTGATTAACGCGCTACGCGCGTCTGTTGGATTTTGAATATCTCAATTATTATGATTTGAAAATTGGTAAAATACAATACAATTTTTATTACAGAAAAATAAATAGTTGTTTTTCTACAAAAAAAAAAAAAACAAAACAAACAAACAAAAAAAAAAATAGAATTAATAATTATTAGGAAATACTTGCATACTACTATCTTATGCGTATAACTTAATTCAAACATTATTTTATTATAACAACAATGAAGCTCATTTTATAACAAAATAATAGAATAATATAAATTTTGTTTTCAAAACTAAAAAGTTTCGAAAATCGAAAAAATAGAAAATTTACAATACAATTATATACAATTGCAAATTCAAACTTTGGCTCTCAAGAAATCAGCCAATAAGGAAATAGGAACGAAAGTGAATTTAGCTGAAAGATGCGATTAATCGATTCAATC
>JAAMPD010002060.1:0-17581 GCA_025266255.1 Trissolcus basalis
GTTAAATATATATATATATATAAATTTTTTTTTCGTCTAATGAAAAATAACGTCATTTACCTGAACATTATTTATTTTAACAAAGGGAGCTTAATTATTTTTTTTGATTCAATTTTTAAAGGCAAAGCACTTGATTGATTTAGTTTTAATATTCTATTCGAATTCAATCTATTTTAATTAAAATTCACGGAGATACAAAACTGAAAAGTTCAAAACGAAACAAGCAATATCAATTGCACCATATCTGAAATATTTTTTGATACAATGAACTTACAATTCAAATAATTCCCTATATTGTTCAGCAGAAACACTACCGTGAAAAATAAAACATATCAATATCATTCCACAAGTCAATTTTCAATATTCCAACATCAAATTGTATTATTTTCATTCGTACCCATGCCTGCCCAGTTCTTACACACTCAATTTAGATTCTCCATAATTAAATTATATGAAGCTAACAAAATTATTATGAAAAAAAAAACAATTATACGTACGTTGTACATGTATGGCTTTTTGACTTTAAATGTACAGGTATACACAAACGCTGAAGAGAAAAATTTTTATCTCTATGGATATTATACGAAATAGATTAATACATTGTAATGCGCGGAAAAAAAAGCAAGAGAAGATCGACAAGCCCTTTCTATAGTGTAATAATGTATAGTGTCAAAGAGTGTACGACTAAAAGAAACAGTATATTGTGCAACAAGTTAGAAAAGTTGGTCAATTTGTCAACTTTTCACATGCTGCAATAAACTTTTTACCACAAGTGCAAGAATCTTTGTTCTCTTTGATCCTTTTTTATTGAGAAAAGTAAAAAAAAAGAAAAGGAGAAACGAACAAATTTGACAAGGAAAAAAAATGTACCCAATTTTCTTTCACTAACTTGAGAATTGATTACTTTTCTCTTTAATGAATCTCTGACTGAAGGAAACATTGTTTGCGTGTGTGGTAAAACGTAACTTACAATCAATGCAACGATCGGCCCGAGGCAATGTTGAAAGTTAGCAAAGTTTATGTCGTTTGAATTTATAGAAAATTTACGCCTTTTTGTCGCAGGGCCATCGTTCGTGTGTTAATCGGTTTTTGTCAATTAATTAAATTATATATACATTCTCTTTGCCTTTAGTGAACAAAAAGAAAAAAAAAAAAAGAAAAAATAGTGCATAGATTGAGCAGTAGTCAATTTCAACTTCTCGAAATTCTAACAAGGTCAAAAAAACTACTTCTCAATTGCAGACCACGATTTCTTGCGCTCAATCTAAAATTAATGAACAAAAGTAAAACCTATCCACGTCAATTTGACTTTTTTTATTGGTCAAAAAAAAAAGAGAAATCATTCATTGTACATTGATTCATGATGGAAAACATTTTTCATAATTGACGTACCTAGGTTTTTGCTCACTAGGAACTGATTTACAAAATACTTTTAGTCAACGACAATTTTATATTGTTCTTCATCGAGATTATCTATCGGCTTATTGAACAAAATGAGACAGACAAATCGATTCAAAGTTTGCTACGTGTGTTAACGACTTGTCATACTTTATTAGTAGCATTTATGGCCTATTACGGTTGTACGCAAATTTTATGCAACGACGTCAGTCGCTTGTGCAAAACTATAAAAAAAAAGAAAAAAACACATTTACGTGCCTCTTTTCAGTACTTTTGTTAGCATTGAGGAAAAAGAAAAGTACTCCAAGAGATTACGGAAAACCAAACGGAAAACTAGAATTGAGGGCGACGAACATTCTTGTAAACATGGACTCTTGCGTAACTTGTAATACGATATTCGTCTATCTTGAATTTGACTGACAGACGTAACGCAAATATAAATAAATAAATATATATATGTATATCTATATATAATATACATATACGATTCATATTTTTCTCGATGTTAAGCTCTTTCTTAGATTTTTAGCGATTACCCGAAAAATGGAATTTAATTGACGTGTTATGACTATTGTAAACTCGTCGTGGCAACTCGAAGCTTTGACAAATTTGTCCCTTTGTAAAAAAGAAAAAAAATCTTTCGTTGTGCTTCTCGTTATCGTTTCGAGCTTCGGTTTCACGATGCAGTCGAAGGTTTAGGGAGAACTCGTTAGTAACGATAGAGATTGAATGATTTTCATCGTGCTCATTTTGATGCGCTGTGTCACTGCTCGTGCATGCTTTTTTTGCAACCATTGCGAATGAAAAACAAAAAGGTCAAATAAATATAAATCGTATCGCCCTGATATGATTTGGCGGCATGACAAATTCAATCGCCAACTCCGGAGAATACAAAATATTGAATTGAACGAATGTAATTTGTATAGATTGAGTGAAAAAAAATACGACGCAAGTTGCGATTGAATTTGAATGTCAAACGGGGATATAAAAAGGAATAAAAAAAAACACTGTTCATACGTCGTGCGGAAAAGTAAAATAAATAAAAAAAAAGAAGAAAACATTGTGAATGCCTCAGAAATAAAGTTCAAGCATGTAAATAATTAATCTTCCATTGTCGAATGAAGACGCAAGATTGTACAGTTTGTATAAAGTACCATGATTTATTACTGTGAGCTTTTTGAGATTAGGATTGCCCGGGCGAACGCGAACTTGTGATAACTTTTTTGGTCGACAAGTTTTTTGATCGAAAAATTGCACGCCAGTTTCGTTCGAAATTCGCATCGCAAACGTAAAAACGAATAAACAAAACGACCCACACACGTACGAAGCGAGAGGTATTTCTTTTCGAATGGCATTACACGTGAAAAGCGGCGTATCGATGTGATTGAATGAGAAATCCGTCCTCTTGTGTGTTTCAATTTCGACTGGACTCAAAAAATATACAGCCTCGCGGCTGAATCAGTTGGCAAAAAAAAAGCATAATGAATGAAACGAAACGAACCGCAAGCTCACTTTAAAAAAGCGGTCTGCAGCCGCGATGAGCTCCGCCGAAATTAACTCATCATGGGTCGCGCGTTAGCGCAACATTCTTAGCTTTAAACAAGAACAAAAAAGATGAACCCTGAGTTATAATTTATATCTTACAAATATAAGAAAACGATTGCATGATTTTTCAAATGTAATTTATATTATACGTTTGTATTACGAGAGTCGATATTCATATGATTTTGTATCAATAAAAGTCATCAGAGCAAAGCATCTGAGTAACGAAACGAAAGTTCTTTTTTTCATCCGACTCTGCGACCTCTGAAGGGTTAAATTGTTCAATCGCACAGTTCTCTTCTGTCTGTCATTCTAAACGACACTTTCGGTGATTCTCCGTTGCGTAAAGCTGCACTCGTAGGGCTTCGTACGAGCCATCTAAATCTAAACGTTTTCAAAGACTGCCCATTTATTATAAGAATCATCACAACTTCACTAATATATTCAATACCGTAGCCCAAGTCTGTCAATTTATCATGCATCTCAATTAATTGACACATATCTCACAACTTGACGTGCATGATAACTTTGCGAAATATAATCTCTCTTTTATTTTCAAATTACTTATATTCAATTATCTATATATCAGTTACAAATCATTTTATTCAAAACGCAAAAGCTCTCGGGTCTTGTGTAGAAAACATTTTTTCACGAATGTAACATTTCTATTTTGGTAAGAGATTAATCTTCACGAAGAAAAAATAAGTCTGACGTACTTCTAGGTAGGTTGAAAATCAACTTTAACAAATACTAATTCATTGGTTAGAACGTTCTTGTCGACTGTTATTTCAAAAATAAAAATGCTTTCTCAACGAACGATATTCTACGCGAAAGTAAACACCATTAGTTTTTGGACAAATATATAGTGGAGGTTTCTTCTTTTTTTTTTTTTTAACAAAACACCTATAATATTCTGCATTTTTTAATTTTCTACTTTTTACCATTTTTACTTTGTACAATGTTTTAATACACTTGTGATCCATGTTTTTTGAAAAAAAATTCTAGTTTTAGAACCGTATGGGTAAGAGAGCTCTCGCTTTGGATCATACGTTTTACACAGAACTGACGTAACAAAACCAACGAACTTAATCCTTAAATTCCATACGCTGGATTCCTTTATACCGATTTCAAAATCTTGTAACAAAAAAAAAGCACACACACATACACAAAATAATTTAAATTCAGAGTCAAAGAGACAAAACTCGTGAGTTGTTATCATACAAACGTAACGTTAGCCCGATTTTTCGAAATAAAAAATGTGATTCAAATTATACTGAAGTGAATGGAATAAGTTATACGCGTACAAACGTACCACCAACTCGGAAATAATAACTATATCGCGTTTTCAAATCATTTGCCTTCGATTCGAGTCTCAAGTGTAGTACATTCTTGTACATATATTTGTAGTGCAAAACTTTGGCCGTTAATATAGTGCTTGAGCTCGCGTACGATCTTCCGTTCAAAGATCGAACTTTGATAAACCGGAACATGACAGTGTGCCAATACAAATTTTGTTAATACATTAATTTGTTAACTTATCGCTTTTTCCGCAAAGATAAGTACGTCGTCACAAGTTGCTTTCGTGGCTAAATTTTGTATCACTCTTGGCGTACAAGAAAATTGGTACAATTTGTTCGAGATGACAAAAAAACAAACATTCTCTCAAACACTGATCAAATTTTTTGTTGAACAATACATTTGTCGTATTACAATGATCATTTGAAAATAAAATTGATCGACAATTATTTGTTATAAATTGATTGTAGAATTGAATTTCGTCGGAATATGCCAAAATATTTTATCGCAGCGCACACACGAATTTCAATCATATTGTAAGAGTACGATCTTCCTAGGTGTGATTCATTCATGCCCGATCCCCGTGAATAGGATGAAAGAGCTTTGACGTACGAAGAAGCTTTTTGATCTCTTTCAGCTTCCTTCGTGATCAGTAACTCGTGTACGCCAGACGCAAAGTATTTTCGCGGAAGGAGAAGAAAAAAAAAGTTTGATTGGCAAACGGAACGGGCCAACCGAGATCTATTAAAACGGTGCACGTATCCGTGCAAAAGGTTTCGTTAACGAATCGTGGCATGAATGAGCGCACTTCTTAATCACTCAAAGTGCATTCATGACGTAATGCAAGAGCGTGCTGTCGCGTTTACAATTATTTCTCTTGATTTAAACGAAATACAAAGAAAAAAAGGATCAAGCTTGTTTCGCAAGATGATCGTTGTTAAGAGAATGGAAATAATAAATGTTTGGTAGCAATTTTTCGTGCGACATTGAAAAGCGACAATTTGGTTACATTTGTTTGAGTGTTTGAAAGTTGGTTCCAAGCATTTTATATTTCAACTGATACGCATCTAGTAATCCGCGTGTACCGCTTTTCGGAGCAAATTCATTGCTTGTAATTATAAAGTTCTACCGTAGTCACTGTACAATAATAAAAAATTCACGCGGCAAAGTTGAAGGGTACTTTATGAGTACCGTACGAAAATGTGTCTCTGTATCGGGCAAAGGCAAACAAATGTACAAAATGACAAATTTATTTCGTGACAAACAGAATACGTGATTTTCATCTAGAGTATATATATAGTGTATACGTTAGAAAATACAAAGTTTTAATAGAGAATTATTGAATCTTGTAAATAACGAAAATAGTCGATGAAAATAGAGAGGAAGTATGTATGCGTGGATATACCTATATGTTATGTGGAGAAGCACGCGATTTTCTAACCGCGACCCGAACAATGTTCTTGCTCACTATTAGATTATTATACGATATTTCCGATAAATACATTATTACATCTACATTCCTTTCTATGAATCTACCACTATTACTTTATGAAGCTTATTGATATGTAAATACGTATTTTGTATTCCTGCAAAAATAAAGCAAAGAAATGTAATTGTGTTGCGCATCCATTCTTTTCTCCTTTTCTCTTTTTTTTTTTCTGAATCCATATATATAAGCATATACTTTTCTAAATCATATAAATAAATTAGTTCGTAATATATAAAAAGCCTCTGAACTGGCCTCCAAGAAGGATCGTGCGAAACGAGCCCGTATTTGTGAGAGGAAGGGGGCACTTTCTTAGAATGTTTCAAATGTCCACAATTGCTTATGGAAAATGAAATTTAATCAAATATTGTATCTTGACCAGAATTTATAAATAGTTTTAAATGGAATTTATAATTTTACAGACAAACAATGATAACAAATATACTATTTGAAGGATATCACATAAACATTCATCTATACTTATACTATACAATCTTACACATTATTTTTTGATTCTGTACTTTTACCGAAATCGCACTATCTTTCAAAATTTTGTTATTAAATTGGATAATTCGTGAATGTTTTTATCACCAATTTTTTTAAACAAATTATCAACTTATAAAAATGCTTCAAAAATGCCTAATTTCTATAAAAAATAATGAAACATTCCTATAAGTTAGTAATATTTTTAATCTGTAAAAACTATTAAATTTGGTGGTAAAAGTTTTCATAATTAAAAAAAACAATATGGCTATTGAATCATATAAAAATATCATTTTTATACTTTTCATTACTTTTGAATAAGAAATAAATACATCATGGAACATTTTCATGTACACAGTAAAATTATAACGAGGGAATTTATACAATGTGATATTTTTTTAAAGTGAATAATTTATTAATACTCGCGGTTTGATTAATTAATATCAATAAATATATTTGTATCTCACAGATGGCATCTAAAAATTAGGACACAGCAAGGTAATGCTTTAGCATCGATAAAACTTTTTGGTACAAAAATGAGTGTCTGAAAAGAAATTCAAATTAGTTTGCAGGTGGTTTAAGTTAAATTGTTGTGTTCTATCAATAAAGCGCTTTCTTTACGTACCTATTTGCAGGTTTGCAAATCGTTAGGTGATCTTGTGGGATAGCATAAAATTCCCCAACCCCTGGGTCTGTAATACAATTTGTCACAGTAATAACGAAATAAAAGTTCATCTCTCAATAGAAGTTTCTGATAAGGCATTTACCTGCTGATTCGGCGGTAACAAAGTTATACTTTAATGTTCTTATCACAGTAGGTTTAGTTTCACTGAAAGTCACGACATCGATGTGAAACTTTTTCAGCAATTCTAGGAAATTTGTGTGCATCTTTAAAAGCTGGGGAGAATCTGTAGAAATATCAAAATAATTTATACCCCATATTTAGCGCTAAATCAATTCGATTTTTTTTACAAAAATAATTACTTTCTTGAAGTTCTTGAACTTCTGTCGAAGGCCAAAGGAGCATTTTTGTAGCAGGGGCTAAAGCCGCGACAGAGGAGCCTTTGTGTGGTGTGCTGTAAAATACTATGCCTCTAGTGTTCTGACAGAGTCCATTCTGATCATTGTTTTTCCATTCTATAAAAGAAAGCCAATCAATTTCAATAATCAGAAACTGACATTTATTCAGTTCATCGATATCAGTGATGGAATATCTTTGATATAATAAAATTTTGAATTGTTAATAACCTTCGATAAGAATATTTTTGACAAGTAATCCACCCATTGAATGACAAATCCAGACAATAGGTCTCTTTCCAACTCCAGCTTTAACTAACTTGTAAATTAATTCATCGCTTCGTTCCTTTATTGTCCTCCTGTAAATAATTGAAAGAAAAATGTTAAAAAAAATATATGACCTCTTACGGTATTTGAGTTCGTAAGAGAACTTCGTACTGAGAATTTTATACAATTCAATTCTACCTTGAACTTTCTATTGGACAGAACGGAGTCCACATAGATAAATTACTAACGTAATCAATTCCTATGACACGTACATTCGGAATATCTGCAGATAACCAGTCTTTTGGCCAACATTGGGTTTGTTCGTCATCCGAATTTATAATCGAATAAGGGTCTGCCCTACGAATTAAATCACAATTCGAATGACTAATAAATTCAGAATATTGAAACGTTTTCTTACTGAATATTAAATGAAGTAAAAAAAACAAACAAAAAATTTGTTTTCAACTTCATACTTACTTCATGCATGATAGAAAGTCACTATCATAATTATTAGTATACTCGGGGTAATCGTTGAGAACCATTTCAAAATCCTTTTCAATTTTCTTCAAATCTTGAGCTAAATCTTTGATAAAGTTATTATGATTTTCTCCAATCACAGAAATCATCTTTTCCTCGTCCTTTTTTCTTTCGGACTCTGAAAAATTTAGAAGACTTGTTAATTCATTTTCAGCTTTATTTTTTGTGATTGGAAAGGAATGTCACATACCTATTAATTTAAGAGCAGTGTTATCTTTTTCACGTTGCCTCCACGTTACAAAAACTCCTCCCAGCAGTCCATGTATAAAAATTACATCGATTTTCTGCTCATTGTGCATTCTGTGTAATGGATGAAGTAAATACACATGCTGAGAATATTTATAATTCCTCTCGTTGCTGGAATCCAAGTTAGCTAAAGCTTGACCAGCAGTGACTGACAATCGAACATCTTTGTGTTGGACCCATTTTGCTAACACTCCAATCCATCCTGTAATTTATTTATTCAAAGTTCAAATGATGCCTGTCTGTTTGTAACGTGAAATATAAAATTAAATCAATACAAATTATGCCATCGTATTTGAAGGACATTTAATAATTTATAAGTCCAGTTCAATAAAAAATTTCAATACTTCTAGTAAGAATAACATATAAAGTATTGCAAATTTTATTTTGAACAATATATTATTGAAAATTATTTAAACGTAGTTTTCTGGATGAATGTTTTAACAATGTTTGATTTGATTTGATTTTTACCTGACTGATAAATATCGTCTATACAATCGCTATTCAAAGAAACGCTCGATAAAATTTTAGCTAGCAAAATACAAATATCCAAATTCTCGCCAAACATATTTTGAACTTTCATGAGTATCGGAAGACCACCAGCTTTAATCATATCTGAAATGAATTATAAAATGAGTTCAAAACTTTTAATTATTCTAAAACTTGTAAAATTCATTCAGACCTTTGCTATAATTTTCCAGACTTAAGTGGTGATAAATTGCAAAGACACAATTTTGGAGCAAATCCTCATCATACACTATGCGAGGGGATGAGGTCAAACCTATGCTAAGTAAATCATGTTCGAAAATCCAACTATCCTGTAATTGAAAAAAATATTCAGTTACTACGCGGAAAATGGATTATAAATTAATATCAATTAATACACTAATCCATACATGATGTGGAGATTTAAAATGTTTGCTAAGAAACTGTGACAAACATAAATGTTTTTCGTTGCAGCAGCTGTTAAACTTGTGCAATAAATGCTGTAATTCATCGATCACACCCTAAAATTATGACACATCAATTATTATAAAATGATCTTAATTTTAATCATGTGAAAGTTGAATGATTGTTAATTTTGTAACAGAATATACTTGGAGATCCACTTTTTGATGTGAATATGGCGGTTTCAAAAAAAATCTCAAGTCCACATTTGAGATCCGAGCCAATGCTACTGCTGTTTTTGCATCAAGCATTTGTGCAATCTGTCTGTAATGCCAGTCTGTAAATGGAAACAAACATCCAAAATTTAAAAATATTTCTAGTTTATTTTTTATACTTTTGGGTTTATTCTTGCATTTTTAAGGTGAGACATACAGTACAGTAAAAATTGCTTATTTAAAATGCTAATTAATTATAATCATTTTATCATTTTATGACTAATTCTGTAATATATTGTTAATATTTATTTTTTTATTTTTTTTATTTTTATTATTATTACTTTTTTTTTTTTTTGTAAAAGTCAAAATTTGTTTAAAATTGAACCATGTGTATTTTTGTTCGCTAGAAACATTTTAACAAAGAATGAAAATGTTTTAAAAATTCAAATTTGAGAGATCTTTGATTCGAAACTATTGTAAAAATGCCATGGATTTTGCCTAATTTCTAAATTCAATATCTCAGCTTAGAAATAGTCAAATTTTTCAAAATTTTAGATGCATTCGTGTCAGTAAATTTATAATTATAAAAATTATAAAATGTTCAGACTATTTTGTTGAGTTATATGTGCCACCTTAACTGGTCCAATCATAATTTTATTATTAAACTCTTTCAAACTTGTCGATTACCTTTGAAATTTTTTGTCAGTCCAAGTGAGTAAACAGCTTTGGTACTGCCATATCTGGCAAACTGTAATGACATAAAAGAATGATTCAACAGCAATGATTTCCATCTTGCCGTTATTTTATTAAAAATAGACTCTTGATTTTTTTTAATAAAATATTGCAAATCTATATTGTTCTGGAAAAGGATATCTGTGAAAAAAAAATTTTTTTCATTTATAAATATAAAAGTACAACTCATTCATAATTGCTTATTTTTTTGTACACACAAACTAATAAACAGTAATTCATTTGTTGGAAGAATTTCATAGAATAAAATTGATATATTAATATCATCTAATTGTGATAATAACCGGCTAATTGTGGATCATCCAAATATATGTATTGAGCCCTTGACTGTTCTAGTTGCAGAATATTTGGCGCAACAGCTGATCCAATTTTGTGTGATATTTGGCGCAATTGATAAAAAATCCATCCACCTCTAAAAACAAACAACAACATTCATTTTCTCATAATTGATTGACATGGTCACAATAACGGTTTGAAATGCAATCTTTTGATTTCAAAGATCATGTTTGTTTATAAACATACCCCATGAAAACAGCGCAGGTGCCAGCTGTTTTTAAGTAGTATAGATATCCATTCTGCAGCCTTTTCGGCCACATTCTTCAATGAAAAACTGCAGGTTATCTAACAGGTCACAGACACTCAGTTCTGCTGAGTTTTCACAATGCAAAAATTACATCTTGCAATCAAAATATTTAAAAAATGCCCAAAGGTTAACTCTCTTATTTACGATTTACGTTTATTTACTTTTTAAGTGCGCAGACGTTAGTGGTCTGATGTCATTTGCAACTATCTCACTCTAATAGTGAAGGATAAAAAAAAGATGCAAATATGTACTATCGAAATTTAGGAACGTCAAGTCAAGTTGGCAACACTGAATTTAACATTCAACAGCTGAGCTAAACAAAGAGCCAAATGTTTTTTCACTTGTGTCCCGTATAAGAGAATTTTTATTCAAAGTTGACATAAACTATTTAAAAAATGGTTTTTAACTCCCATAACTAAGTGGAATCGGCTGAAACTGTCCAGGTATTTATGAATAGTTTCAATTAATTTTTATTTCTCACTCTGTCACTCACTTTTCATAATTCTAAAAAATTTGATCCTGTCTTCAAATTTATAGAAAAACATAACAATGGATGAAAATTCAGACAAACATCTAGAAGTCTACAACGATCTTCTTTTGGGTCGAATTCTTCCTAAATTAGTGAAAAGGAAGATCAAAAAGGAGAGAACAAATAAAGACGAAAGAATTATAGCAGATTATAAAAAGTATGAAATGAAACAGGATGAGCATGTGAAGTCAGAAAAACGAATTTTGGATACCAAATCGTTATCCCAATTGAATGCTGAGTGTGATAATATGAGTGCAGATCTCTCCAAATGTTTTAGTAAGTCATAATCGTTCATTTTTGTATTTATAAACAGAAGCAGTATTTAAATGTCTTTAATTTCAGATTTGATGGCCAAGTACAATTTAAAGAAAACTTTGGTGAAGCTGAAATCAAACTTGAATGCCCTATTGGTCCTGCAGACAAAAAATATTCATCTACCTGAAACTGAAGAAGAGATTGAAAATTTTTTAAAAATCATTAACAATTGTTTTGAAAAATGGAAGGAAGTTGACATTAACAAATTTATGGATACGTCGAAAAAAGTTAAATCCAATATGAATAATTATAGCGGCGATATATTAGCTTTGGATAGCATTATTCAAGAGTAGGTTTATCATAATACAATTAAATTTATCGTTTGTTTACATCATAATGAATATTTAATAATAATAAGTTATGATTTTTAATTTTCAGATTGATCAATACTGTTAGCGAGTTACAAATACTTGTTTTAAAACACACGTCGGAATCATTGACCGACTTGTCATTTCAAGAATGACCAATTTTATGTAAGCATGATTATTGTGTAAAGCTTTTAATAAAGGTATTTAAATCAAATAAATAATAGGTCCTAAAATTACATTGAGCTAATAAACATAGGTCATTAAACATGTTTTATTAACAATTTTATTTGTATTTTTAACTACATAAATAGATTGTCATTATTTAAAACATGTTTATCATCACAATAAAATATATATAACATATACACATTTTCATTCTCTACATTTGTCAAGTTCTTTTTGTTATAATCTTCTTCAACATATATTTCTTGCCAACTTATTTGGCATAAAATATAGTATATATATTACCAGCAGCACATTCATTAAAATACGGAAATATATTTCTGCAAGTTCTATTTTTTACAGCGATTCGAAAATGTTGTTTCAACTTAACTTGAATGATTAGAAAGTATATCTTGTCCAATAAATAAAGTAAAATGCCATTTGTTTTGTGACCTCATACTACACGATTTTGACACTGATGCGAAGATATTAAAAGCTCAGATTCAGCAGTGTTACATCACATCAAATTTTTTTAATTTGAAAGCAAAAATTATCAACAAAATTGATTTAAAAAACTTGACAACTGCTTTTAATATCATTTCTTTTACGCGGGGTACAAATTTTAACGATACGAGATTCTGTTAAAATGAAAATTTAAAATTCATTTGTAATTAAACATTTAACTGAAGCGAATTTAACAACACGTGAACATCTATTAAATCTGTCCGTACATGCACAGAGATATTTTTTTCTAACCAACAATTCAATCACGTCGTTCACAATATCGTTTCATTGAACGATCAACGTCAATTAATTCTATATCGAATCTCATTCCTCGCATCTCAACTTCGCATTTATAATCCCCCTGCATTCAAGAGAGCAAAAAATATATCACATCTGCTCTTTCTTGTTTGTATAATAACTTAAAAACATTGCCATAAGTAGACACAAATGATATAGCAGCTAAAATATTTCCATCAAACATTCAGCTCTAACAATACTTATTCGACGCATTTAATCGTCTGTTACTACACAATTCTTTTATACTCGACGATGAAAAAAAAACGTATTAACAAAACGAACGTACAAAAACAAACAAGTGGAATCTGGCAAATTCCAAACGTTTACTAAAACTTAAAATGGAATCTATAACGGAGATCGTTCGTTTGTTCGTACAACTTACGCATTGATAAATGAATTAATAAAGTAAAGAAAATAAATAAATTGAGGAATAACAATTAGCGACGATGCTTTTTTGCAAGCCGTTTTGACTGTGATTCAGAACGGTTGAATTTCATTTTTGGATCGAAAGTTACACGTGCGTAACCGCACTGAGTTTCGCGCGTGAAACTATTTAACAGGATTACGACTACCACTTATTTCTCGACATTGAGATAACTAAGGTTTGTACTGTCTTTGTCCGTCGTGCTTGACGGTTACAAAAAAATGTACCATCAATTGTTAGAAATCGATGGAATTCGTTAAACCCAATTCTTGTCAATTCGTTGGCAATTATGCTAATGGATCTTTGATTTAACCTAATAATCGTTTAAACAAACATTCGGTCTGGTAAGTATCTTGGAAGTGAATCTCTACGCTGTCAAGTACATGAAATTAAAGAATAATTTAAATGACTCCGAACTAATGTTTAGCAGATAGATTGACAGTTCAACTGTAAAAAAAGTACGAAATATACAGTTGAAAAATTCTTTCAAAGGAACCATAGTTTGCCCGGTGAGCTTCTTTTGCAACTTAAATTTGCAAGCGAAAATACGTTTTTGAATGTATAGTTCTGAATGATGATGGATATTTTTACTGATTTATTGGAACCCAAGAAGAATTCAGCAGTCCTCTGTGTTCCAAGGAATCGCGCAACGTCTGGAAAAGTTGTAGTTGCTGTTCTGGTTTCAAACTAAATACCTATAAAAGAAATGTAAATATAAAATAATTGGCACTTGATTATTTATATCTTAACTACCACTTAACTTTTGACATCTTACGTAATGAAAATTCGGATCGATGTCAAAACTTGTTTTGTCAATCAAATTATCTTGTACTCTTTTAATTACTCACTTGTTGAAGAAGTTTTTGTGGAGAGGAAGAATGAATGAAAGACGAGATGTACACGTTAACAAAAGTCGCCATAAGGAATTGACAGTCGAATCTGTCCATAATGCCACCATGTCCTGGGATGACATCGCCAAAGTCCTACAAGAATGCCCGAACAAATTAAATTGAAGATTCCGCAATTTTTTAACTCGTACATTTGAAAGTTCAAAAGTTTACCTTGATTTTGAAAGCTCTTTTAAATCCGCTGGCAAAGAATCCTCCGAAAGGACCAATGACTGAACTAAATATGGACATTGACAAAGAATGCAAGAGGAACGGATAAATCGTCAACGTGGATTTCCAATGTATCTGATAAAACCATAAACAAAAGATTAAATCACTGAAGTTGATATATTTATTAGCATAGAGATTTTCGATTTATTTGATATCGTACCACTTTTGTGACAGTTTGGAAAGTCTCTGGTAACGTATATTCCTGTGGCCTGAAAAGATAGGAAGGTTCACAGTCCATCGTCATTCTCCCTAAAACTTCGCTGTATTGGATGGGACAGACGAAGTATCGATATTGGCACATAACATAAGAAATCTGAAAAAAGTAAAATTTACATTTTAACTCTAGCGACTTCGTTTTTATCTTGTAACTGTCCTACAAAAAAAGATTAATAAAAAATTATTCAAAACAATTAAGTTATTTTCAATCATTTTAAATCTTTTTGAATCAGTTTTAATGATCTTTCTTTACATTTTTTTTCTTTTCATTCTTTCGATCATTTTTTTCAACCAATTTGAAATGATTAACCGAATCTAGCCTCAAAGTTATTTTATTTGAAAAATTATATGTCAATTTATATGTATTTTTTATGTTTAGCAATAATTCTTTTCAATTGCAACCAAAAATCAAAGACAATAAAATATTGAAATGAAAAAACACATTGTTTAGAAAAAAAAAAATTACTGTAAAATATTATAGAGTTATAACTTACACAAAGAAAAAATAAGAGTTGATTGAAATTCATTAAAAACAACAAATAATGATAATTCTTTCTAAAAAAGTTGATTCATCACTCTATCGCTCAATTCGTTTGAATAATTTTCAATGATTCTTTTTTTGCAGGGTGAATTGATTTTGAGTTACTCACGAGTAACCCAAAAAATACAGTGGATATTCCTCCACCGATGAAACCCTCCCAGGTTTTCTTTGGTGACAATTTGATGAGCGGAGTTCTACCAAAGAAGAAGCCAAAAACATAAGCCATCACGTCGTTGATCACAATCATGCTTACTGGCACAATAAACCTGAAATAAAAAATAAGGAGATGAGCAGAGGAGTTAGTATTTAAAATTGTAATCGAATTTGGTGCGATTGGACTCACCATATCAATCCTTCAAAAATGTTCTGAATGATAAGGTAACTTTGCGTCACAACTATAAGCAAGGCGACGTGGGTCCATGCAAAGAGGGAGAATTGCTTCATGTAGTACTTTTTAACAAGCGACAGGACAAACCAGACAAATCCAACAATGTATAAACAGAAGGAAATGAATCGATGATAAATGACAAGGACTCGCAGATAATCCTGAAATATCATTTAAAATTAATGAATCATAACATCAAATGGCATGTGAGATTAGTTGCATCGAAGCATTTTGATCATTTTGATTGATTGATTTTGAGCGAGATAAAAACTCGTGTTAAATCAATAGAAGCATTTGAACCCTCCGTTGCTATTTTTGTGTACAAATTAGAACCTAAAGTATTAGTATAAAATTATTGATTTTGTGTCAGAGAATATCGGAATAAGTCTTCCTTCCCACTGTATCCACTTTACGAGGCAATGCCATACGAATAATCATTGTTCAATGACATACTGTGTATTTATCACAAACTTCAACTAGAAGTGTTTATTTCTAGCCTCGAAATCAATACTCTGATATTTTATGTAACCAAAACAAGTCGCAGAATCCTTACCGTCTGATTGATTACCACAGCGAAGTAATCCATCAAATTTTCTCCGTAGAAGAAGTAGTTTGACGTTATTAAAAAGTACCATGACAATGATCTGAACCATGGCAATCCGTGTATTCTATAAACCGCATAGCCAATGTTGATTATTTCCTCGAAGCATTTAACTTGCACAATTAATGTCTAAAAAATAAAAGACCAATTAAAAGAATCCATCAATATCAATTCAAATAATCAACAAATTATCTTTTTCTTTAAATTCATAATATTTTATTTATTTAAAATGTTTTTTTTCTTTTTTTTTGGTGCTCCAATTAGTGGACACTTGACTCGATTGTTTATTGTTTTATAAAAAAAAGAAATGAAGTATTTACCGTGACCATCAAGGCCAATGGTCCTCCATAAATGATGAGACAAAATCCACCAATCATCAACCATGTAAATATACCCCTGATAACCCAGTTTTTCCAGCTAGTAAAAAAATAGTTTGAATTGTAACTCGAAAAGTACAAAATTCCATGTAAAAATATAGGGCATTCAATGATCTGATCCAATATAAAAAATTGCTCTAATGCAACGTCGAGATAAGTTTATCGGACGATGCCTGGTACTACAGATATGATTGAAACATAAAATGAAAATAAATACAAGCTTTTACATTACCGTTTGTATAGAATAATTAAAAACTTGTTTGTGAAGAGGAAAAAAATCGACATAAAAACAAACGTTTAAATTTGAATAATGAAAGAAATAACGATTTTGATTTCGTTCTATTTTCTTATTGTTCTTCGCGAATCAAGTTAATTTGCTTGAAAAAGAATAAAAAAAAAAAAAAAAAGAACATAACATTATCACGCTATTGAAATTTGCGTAATAGCTACAAGACATTCTTATATGCCATTGTAGTATGCGAATTAGCGTAACAATATTATGTTCTATATTGAACTCGAAAATGGGCTCTCGTTAACTAACATGCCTAGTCCACAAGCAAAGGGCTGAGTCTCAACAGAAAAAAAAAATTTATTCAGAGTTCCAAGCGTATCGGTTCAAATTTTTGGAAAAATAAATTTCAAATAGATACAAAAAAAAAAAGAACATAACAACATTACGCAATAAACATTCGCGTAATACAAGACATTTGTGTATGTCATTGTATAATGCGAAAGCATTAGCGCAATATCGTTACGTTCTACATTGAACTTGATATTGGGGTCTCGTCAAACCAACAAGACGAATCCCCAAGCAAAGGGCTGAGTCTCAA
Organism: Trissolcus basalis; assembly: GCA_025266255.1. NCBI lineage: Eukaryota > Metazoa > Arthropoda > Insecta > Hymenoptera > Scelionidae > Trissolcus > Trissolcus basalis. Next base: position 17,313 of record JAAMPD010002060.1, read on the forward strand.
CAGATCGCAGCGTGGTAACTGCTCTACCGAGTACAACACCCCGCCAGGTACCTAAGTCGTCTACAGACGATTCCGAGTCTCGACATCGAATAATAGAAAACCCATGGTCGATCGTTAGTTACCAAGACGCCGCGCGGTGAGATCCCGAGACGTCCCAGTTGGTAACATACGACAAACGGGCTCGTGCGATGACAGAACCACAGAGGAACTGTCACCTAGTAGTGTCACATTGTTTTGAGTCCTTTCGACTCACGAGACTCCTAGATACA
>JAAMPD010002061.1:0-17574 GCA_025266255.1 Trissolcus basalis
CATGTGGTGTAAATACAAAAATTAGACCAAAAAAAAGTTACACCATCGAATTACCGCTGTAACACCGAGCTGATACCAAATAAACACCTGAATGAACGTGTACATGTGGTGTAAATACAGGAACTAGACTAAAAAAAAAGTTACACCATCAAATTACCGCTGTAACACCAAGCTAATACCAAATAAACACCTGTAACCAAAAAGGATATTCTGCAAAATGTTGATGAAGTTTAAATGATTAGGTTGAGTGTTGGAAACTTTGAAATTTTATTTTGAATTATCACGTATCCAAAAGTAAGTTTTATAAAATAACATCTTACATATTTTATTTTCTATAAGTAATAACAATACATTCTATTGTTGTTGAGTGTTTCCTTCTTCGTCGGTAGATGCATTTGTTTTGTCATGGTTCTTGTGTGGTCGGGTTGGTTCGTCCTTTTTCTTTTTTTCGGCTGGTTTCTTCACATTCTTCAACACTTGCCGAACCCATTCTTTGCAGTGCATATTGAGGGTTTCAGTGACTTCTGTCTGAACACCTTTTACGTTTTTCGTTGTACGAATTTTCTGTTCCACGGGACTTTTCTTTTGAATTTCCATGCAGATATCTGTAAATGAAAAAATTTAATGCGAAACCGATCGAAATCAAAATTCTACCACCAAAAGCGAAACATATATAATCATTTTAAATTAAAAGACATTTATTTATGTTCCCTGTTTAAGGTAGAAAATCTATGACTAAAAAAGTCAAAAGACGTTTAAAAAAAATCATAAAAGAAATCGAATTTTAATATAAAATGATCCTTGATTTTTTTTATTGAATTGAAAAAATTATTAAAACATTTTTATTAATAATATTGTTGACAATAGTCGTGCGTCTGATGCCAGTTGTCAGTTCAGTCAGCAACAGCGCTTAAACGGATGGCTGTCACATGTCCCGAATTAAACGTAACCTCCAAATCGGACGTTGACTTTATTATATTATTCTATAATTCTTTTACTGATTAATTTTTTCAGTTTAATTAAACTTTTTTTTAAATATAAAATGTGCCGAACTGGACATCACTTTTCGAACGTCAGCGGTGTTGCCACATTTCAATAAATTCTCTGCGCATGCGCATGATCGCGCTTAATAGTGGTTATGTTTACACGATACACTATTTTATATCTCAAATTCCATTAAAATTATTACCGCAACGTGTATTTTCAACGGAAGGTACGTATTCCCCATGAAAAAATAAATCTCATACTAGTTTTTCTTTATTACGTTGACTTGTTTGACTGGTTAAAAAATCATTCTTTCAGACACATCAACGCGTTTGCCATAAGCGTAATGTAAAAACTTCTTAACTTTGAACAATAATTACTCTTTCATTTGCCCCGAACCTATATTTTTTACAAAATAGATTTATATTAAGTGAAACTAGAAAATGTTTTTAATATCAATTTTGATTATATGTTGACTTACTCAAGCACATGGATTTTCTACCTTGAGAATGGATGATATTCGAATTTCATCTGAAACTTATGCCATTGCATCAATAATTAAATTTATCCCACAATTACAAATTCATTGCGAAAAAATGATTCGTTTATAGGATTATTTATTATGGATTGTTTTTAATGAATAATTTTTATCTTGTTAATGTTTTGTGTTATAAAGTAATAATAATTTCATCATTTTACATCTAAATTTTATAATTTATAATTTTTTAAAACCATTCATTGTATAAAAAATTATGAACGAGAAATGAACATGAATATGAAATTGAACGGTGGCCGGCATAAAATAGATGTATTGATATGGGCGCGTATTTTTTATTTGACCTTCACTTTTGAAGAATGAAACGCTACTTAATGTACTTGATTTTCTATACCTTGAATTAACTTAATTTTTTTGGCAGGTATTTCCTTAAGATGAGGAGTTTTGGCGGTTTTCTTTACACACATTTTTGCCAGTTCTTCAGGCGACCATAAAGCGCGAACAATATGGTTGACTCTTTTTCTAACGTCTTTAGCCAGAAATGCGTTATTGAATTCACCGTAGTCTAGGGATGCTCCGCACATGCTAATCTGTAGGCATAGAACAATTGAATTTATAATTTATAATTGAAAATTATAAATCATAAAATTACTCAAAATAATCACCTTGTTTTCATCGGCCTGCTCGTTGGTTTGTGCAGCAGTCGATTGCTTCTTGTTTTGAATCTCACATCGTTTAACAATAATCTCATGAAACTTTTTAACCATGCTTTTAAAATTGCCTACAGTGATAAAATCCCTATCGTTGGTTTTGTCTGGCCCTAGAAGTTCTTCAACATCCTGAAAATTAGAATTATTAAGAAAATGAAATGTACATTAAAACAAAAAAACAAAAAAATAACGTGTGCTTGAAGAAAAATTATTTATCAGAAGTGTTACTAAAAAAAATTGAAATCAATGTTCACATTAGGTTAATGTTGACTTAAACGTTGATTTATTACATAAATAAACAGTTAATTATTTATTAATAATTTATCAAATCTTGGTTTTATTTATATAATTTTCATATGAACGATTAAGAAATACACGTGTCACAATTTGTAATTTTCAAATTAGTACCTCATCATTCCAATCAACATGTTGCAGTATTGAATGGAAATCTATCTTCAACTTCACAAATATAGCTCGAATTCCGTCTTTGACGCTTCTGACAGTTGCCAACTCCTCATCATGATCTTGATTTTCTGTTAAAGCCCCATTTTCATCAAAAATTTGCGCCAAATTTTGCGAGCTTCGTTCAAAATCTTTTTCGATTTCAGTATTTTTCTTCATAACACTCGAAGCCGGCTCGTTTTCGTTTCTGATATCAGTTGTTTGGTCGTCAAATATGTCTTCACTGTTTCTGTCACTTCTCTTTTCAGTCTCTCGTTTGCTGCTTTCAGTCTTGCTCTTTCTACTTTCGACACCTCTTATTTCGGTGTTACTCTTTCTGCTTTCGACATCTCTCATCACTTTAGATCCTTCAGCCTTTTGTCTTTGGACATCATCTTTTCTTTCTTGATCTTCTTGGTCTTTCTTTCTCTTCTCGGCAGACTGATCTTCAATATCGCAGTGAGATGTCAAACTGAGGTGCGCTGTTTCCGATGTTCCACTTTCTTCTTTTGTATCGTAAGTGTTATTACTTTTTCTTTCGTCATGTTTTTCTTGTCTTTTAGTCTCTTCGTTGTCCTCATCAGTCTCGCTCGAAGTATAAATAGTTCTATAAATCCTTTTCCTCTTCTTTCTTGGCGGGGATTGTTTTTCTGGAAGAGACTCAAGGTCCGATGCGACATCCTGGCTTCCTAGTTGAGGAGACTCTACCTTCTTTGTTTTTGTGGATTCAGGTTTTTTTTCACCTTCTTGTTTTTCAACTTCTTTCTTTCTATTATCCATTGCCTCATCATTTTTCTTGTTTTTATCTTTATCTATCTTCTTTGTTTCAGCTGTCGTAGCTTCAACTATTTCTTTCGAGGAATATACTACAGTTTCAATATCGTCTGTTCTTGTGACCTCATTCTAAAATAATAATGAAATGTTGATATAATACATTATATTATATAGATTATAATATAAACGCCAGTGAAATAATATTCAATGTTGGAATTTTTTTGAACATGCATGGAATTTCATTTATTCCTATCAGTGCTAGTCGGATTTCGTTAAATGACATGATTGATATTTGAAACTAATTTTTTAAATACATGTTCTACACTATGTTGGGCCAACGATTCCCTGAAACGAATAGAAAAAATAAATATTAACCTGAAGATATTTTGTATAAAACTCATCTCCTAAGCTTTTAGCCTCAGCTGCAGCAGTTTTCGTAGCTTTCTGTAACAGTGTTACAATAAATAATGAAATCATGTGTTCATAATCAACAGTGAGTAGTGCATATAAGTGAATGTGTGAGTTATGGAAAAAAAGTTATGGTTAAAGGTTCTTAACTAATAAATTGAATGAAGTAACTTTTTGGAAATATTACGTAATTTCAAGTTCAAACAAATATTCTAAATAACGAAAAGAATACAAATGAAACGAATATTTGAAAAAAAATTTTTTTTTGAATTCTCTTAGAAAAAAAATAAGAAAACCTAATTCAGACATAAATTATTCATTAACAAAAAAATAACAAAATCTATGTCATTCTCCATTGCTACTGGGAACACACCTCACACTTATTTGCAATCGAACATTTGTAGCTGCGATGAAACTAGAGACATGCTACGTGTTATTAAATTTCTAATAAGAACAGTCACAATTACTATTAACATTATAAAGTTAACCAAATAATACCATATATTTTTTTTTAGAATGAAACCCAATAATTGAAATGTTTATTGACTTTTACTGACATTACAGTTTAATCAGAATACGTAGATCAAACCAGAAAAGGAGAGGCAATACGGAAACAAAAAAGTTTGCGAAGTTTGTCCAGTCCGCACTCTGCTAAAATTTGAAAATAATTCTCAAAAATGCATATTTACACACATAATACACTTTGATGCAACTACAAAATAAACTGGATTATTATAAAAACGACGCATGAAATAAATTAAATTCTACTTAAGGTAGAAAATCTGTTAACAAAGACAGACTTATATATTATTAATGCAAAATATTTATAGTTTAACAAATTTTTGAAAAATTAGTATATTGTTAATTGAAGTATGAGTGATTGATTGCTATAATAAACAACATAGGTAACCGGGATAAATTCTGAGAAAATGAGAAATGAAGTTTGACAGTTTTGTATAGACTTACACAGAGCTAAGCTGAAAATGTCTAATTTCATTGATCATATTTACTGTTCTTAGCTCAGTTATGTATGGTTTTTATTTTAGCAATTAATTACGCATAGTTTGATTAACAATGTACGAATTTGTCAGCAATTGTTTAATTTGTATTGTAACGTAAACGGATTTTCTACCTTAAATTATTCAAATAAGTTAAAGAAACAAGTACAAAAATAACAAGACGTAAAAAACTGATCTTGTTTGTTGAACTGAAAAACTGAACTGTTTTTGTAAAATGAGAAAATTAAAAGCAAAGGAAACAAATAACAAGACTTGAAATTGAAACATCTAACACAATGTACAAAATTGTGACAATTTTTGAAATGAAAAAATTAAAACAAATCAAAAGGCCAGTTTAAAATTTTTTAACTATCCTACGAAAACATAGCTACTCACTCCTTCACTGGACAAATCAAGTACAAAAATTTATGACAAAATATAAAATTGAACGTTCTACCTCAACTAACCTACTTCTTATTTTATTTCATTGAAAATATTTGATTTTGAAGAAAAAAACCACTTCAATTAACATGAGAAAGGCCAATGGAATATTTTTCTTGCAACATCAATATATTTAAATTGCAATAATATAAATTGGAATACTGTAAATATTTAATCTGTTTTTAAATTTAAAAGAAAGTTTTATTTCTAAATTTAATGACAAATAAGTGTTAGTTAAGAAAAACAATTTTTAATAGTAAAAAAGCAAGGTTTGAAAATATTGGCAAGAAGCATTCGGCCTTTCTAGTGTTGAATAAGACTTAATAAAAAATCGTTTCGAGTCCATCTGTACACATGTTCCATATACATACACATGTTACTACATACAAGTATGTCAAATTTCCTACAAATACTCTACAAATATTCTCTTTTTTTCATTGTATCTTTTTTAAATATTGCATTGTACTAAAATACCAGTTTTTAAAATTGAAAAACTCTATAAATTGTTCACCGATCTTCATATTTAATTCTGCGGTAGGATGCTCAATCTATGCAATTATGTCATCGAATGAAATCTACATTTTCAGTTTTAAAATAAAATTCATCCGTTAGATGACATAACCAATTCTACTTCTACCTGAGATTAATATGTTGACATACAACATCAAACATTCTTAGCTGTTCACTCTGTTTTTGTACTCATTTGCTTCAAAACAGTCATGTTACAAAAATTTAATTCAGAACCTAATCTATTGATCCAGACGAAATTTTTCGAGTATTAACTATCAATATTAAGATGGCTGATTGCACTGTACTGTGCCTGTGAATTTTTTATAAATAAATTTTTGCTTCTGTGAATTTTTTTTTATAAATTTTAGCTTCTTTTTTATTAATTTCAAAAGTCAAAAATATTATAGAAGTCGGTTTTATTTCAATTTTGTTAACATGCAAGTTTTAAAATAACATGAAATTTAATTTTAAAGACCTACCCTCAGTGCTGCATACAAGTAAATCAGAAAATAAAAATAATCAATAATGTTTTTTTTTTCAATTTTTTCCAGTCAAGTTTAAAACGATGAATTTCCAGATAATTTATAAGAAAAACTGATAGTAAATATCATTCATTGTCAATTTTAAAACCGTGATATTATTTGATTTTCGTTGGCGTGCAAACACTGTACCCTAACATATTCATTGTAAGATTTCAAAATCTCACGCCTCCTTTCAATATTGAATAAAATGGTGAAACATTTTTTTTTATTTTTTTCTGTGCTATAAACAGTGTCATTAATGCAGTATTTATTACATCTGGTGAAATTAATTTTACGTTCAATGAATTTTCGTAATGATTTTTATTGTATCAATTGTTAATTTACAAATGAAAAACAAAAAGTTAATAGTTGAATAAATTAGTAATCAATTTTCGACAAATAATAATTACACATAAAAAACGAGTACATAATATTCAATTGTGACGGTGAATTTATTATTAAAAAAAAACTTACATTTCGCTTGTTTGAATTGTCTTTTTCTGTACTTAAATCAATTTTTGAAACCGACTGTTTAGAGGAAGCAATGGTAAATGACTTGCTGACAAGTTGTGTCACTCGCCTACCCTGTTCATCACTTATTTTTAACAAACAGTCCTTGCTGTCTGCAAACATATTTAATAATTGAAAAGTCAAACTGTACTTGAACTCTGACGCACATTTGTTTTTAAGTGAATAAAAAGTAAAAGTAATCTTAGTGTGACATTTATGTAAAACATAAAAGGAAGTTAAAATGTGCCAAAGCCAAGAGAAAATATAAGTTTCAGAGGGTAAAAAGTCGAATTGCAAGTGATTATAATGAAAGAATTTGAAAGAATTACCGTTTGTTTCAAGTAAGGTGATTGGCTGAAAAGTTCCTGCCGTATCTTTGAAAAACAGTTTGTCCTTGAACTTGTCATCATAATGTTCGATCGGTCCGAATTTGTTGACCCCTCTTTTCCCCGTGTTGTATAAGAGTTTTGCTGAAGGTAGTAAAACTATTTTTTTTTTACTTTTTCCGTTCGTCTCAACCAGGCTGTATTTTTTAAGTTCCATCTTTCTAGAAAAATTGTTAAAAACGATTTCATTATGCTAAGTTAAACAAAACATTTCTTTTATTTTTTTTGTAATTGAAAAAGTTATGAAACATTGAGTGTTTACTGTAACAATAAACAACTTAGCATTTATGTATTTATAAAAACAAAAGTATTGACAGCCAAATTTCATTACTATTATACAATGATAATTTTACCTTCAACTATGATGAAATCAAGTTAAATAAGTCGTCTCATGTAATCCACGTGATCCAGAAAGTTCAAACTGTCAGCAAAAGTATTCACAAAATCCATAAAAATCACACTGTTCAACGTCACCAATGCACAGCAATTTCAATAAAAAAGTATCTGGTCGTCCACAATTGTTTGTTATTTTATTTTTGCCACCAGTAAAGTGAACACACACATGTGTTGGAGGTTAGGTTGTCCTTCCCGTCCTTAGTGCAGCAAGATACTGCCCGCTTTGTTTATCAACCGATAAGATTCGATAAAATGGACGTTAATGTATCAAAAATGATGTCGAATGACTAAATTTTAATACTTTTGAAAAACAATATTCAAGACGTCGAACCGGCTTCGGATTGTAAGGGCGCCACCGGATCTAAGGAAAAGTCATGAATCACGTGATTACAAATGAACGAAGATGGGAAAGTAAAAGCGGTAAAACGATAATTCGTTCAAATGTAATAACGCGCGATTTAAAGAAAATGGAAAAAGCATGAGCTTGAAATTGAAGATTGTGTATTAATTAAACGTGTTTTTTGAAACTTTTGACGAAAATTTGAATAAGCATTTGTATGTTTATTGGTTTTTTATTTAAAGCGATAAGTAGAGTAGAATATAAGCAGAAGGGATATTTGTTTGAAAACGTTAGAGACAGGTAAGTGTAACTTAATGTAATGGAATGACAAAGTAATATGAATGTTATGAATGGTTAAAACAAGTAAGCTGCAGTAGTCATATATGTTGAAATTAATAAATATAAAATGAACTTAAAGTGAACCGAAAAGAATGCAATAGTAAGAAGAAGGGTTTATTTGTCGACCAATCTGAAAAAATTGAATTAATAGAAAGAGAAAAGGAATATGTCGGTATGAAAGATTTTACCAAACGTTGTCACCAGTAGATGGCGACCTAATGATTGAAAAAATGAGCCGCTACAATGAATGTAAATCAATATTTGAAAAAAAAGTAATGTCAAATTTTTTTAATTCCAAATTGTTATAAAAATTGTCGATTTTATTAATTGTTATAATTTGAATAAAATTTTTTTCAACATTCAAACGATGTGTAACAGTTTTTCAAACCATACTCACACTATACACATTAGTTTAATTATAAACAACATTTATAAACAAGACATTTTATTTATTATGTTTCAACAATACATGATCATATTCAGATGTCCGCCTTATCAATCACTTACATACATAAAAAACATGTTAATCGAAAAAAAATAACACATCAAAAGTTTCATTTCCAAATTTTCCATTCTTTGTATTTCCGTCATTTTCTTGAAATATTTGATTTCAAATTTTATTTCATTGTATTACTTAATTCGTTTGATTCACAAACGCAATATTTTTACATTGTAATCATTTTTTGGCAAATTAAACTAAAATTTAAATTAATTCAAATAAATACAAAAATTATTCAACAGTTTTATCGTTGTTTTGTTGAGTTAAAGGATAGTCTAGCATATATAGCAGTCCAGTTGAGTATATAGTGTGATGCTGGTAATCATTTCATGATGGCTAATTATTGAGGGTGACATTTCCAACTGAGGATGGCGGCTTGTTGAAATTTCATATTTTATTTAAGATATTACATTGGGTGCAGCACCATCAAATCCAGTCCTTGACATTCAAGGGCGATCCTTACTCCTAAGGCGACAAATCCTATGCTTTTGATGAACGACCTGCAAAGAAATTAAATGGGTATAAACGTTTGTGAGTTTTGTTAACAATTTGAAAAAAATTTGTAGTTGAAATGAACTTGAGTTGATATTTTAAAATGTAACTGGCCTAAAAGCTAAAATTTAATTGATTAATGATTTTTTTGAAGAGGAGAGCAATAAAACAAAACGTCGTTCAAGAGGTTAGAATTGTACAGAATCTTATTTGAATGGATCGTACCATTCTATGGTGTACCACATCCCAATTCTTTTTAGTTTTAGTGTCGAAGAAAGATATCTGGCCATCCAAGGTCGCAACCGCGACTTCTTGTCCGTCCATTCTGTAAGCGACGCACAACCCACCAGCAGTCAACTGAATTATTTCATACAGATTCAATTGCGTTCCACTATTTCAAAGTTTTGTCCCAGCTTGTGGACGCTAAGCCGTTACTGACTGGACTTGGGTTGAATGCCAATGAAACCACTGGTCCCTCATGTCCGCTCATTGTCTGAAAACATCAAACCAAAAACAAAATTATTCATTTCACATGAACAAATAAAAATATTCATTTTATTTTACTTCAATTTGAAATCAAAAATCAAAATTGGAACATGAATATTTACGTACTTCAATGAGAGTTCCCAGTTTGATGCTTCATCAAAATATCTCAAACACGTCCTGTCCACCGACTGCTAAGAACTCGTCGCTGGAATCCAAAGCGAAGCAAGAAAATTGAACGGGTCGTAGCGCGCTGAAAATTTTGAAGTTTCTGTATCTCGTTACGTCGTACGCCCGAACGGTTCCGTCGAGTGACGCGGACACAACGAACTAGCGATTTTTACTGGAAACAACCGCGGAGATGGAAGAAGTGTGATCGTGGAAAGTGATCGTAAAAAATCAACTGCTCGTGTCCCACAGCTTGACTTTGCAATCTTCGCCTCCTGTGACGATGTACTGGCCATCAGGACTGTATCCGAGGCAGCTCATGTTGTTACTGTGACCTTGTTGCTTCATCGCATACGTTTCACTTTGCCATTACCAGAACAACAGTTGTCCCAAATCGGAGCAACCGAGGGCAATCCAGTCTCCTGACTTATTCAGAGCTATCGACGATATTATTTCGTTAGAAATACTGAAACGAAAATGCATTGTAAGAAATTGTCAAACATAATTTTGTTTAAAAATCTTTAAAAAGGGAAAACAATTTTCTTTTGATGACAGCGAAAAATTTTAACAGTACCTTAGAGAATGAATCATATTGGCATCAGGCATTTCATAAAGAGCACCACAGCTGAACCCGACAACCAAATTGCAAGTCTCCGCCAGGTAGGCTGCTGCAGTTAAAATAACGTAGGACTTTTCTCATTATGTGAATCGTGAACCTCCCTCAATGTAACAGTCCAGTTGAGCATATTTGAATGTCTATTTGTGTAATATAATTTTTGATTACTAATATGTCATGATTTATGACCGTATTAAAGCCGGAAGCTTTGTCGCTCACAACAATGGTTGATTTGATAATTAGTGTCATTAATGTCAATTGAGATTGAACTGAATCTGTTGCGCACGAAAACCGGAAGATTACTGTCTTGTGTAAAAGATCACGCCACGACTCGGAATGCGCGGTGAATTGTCAAGTTGTCATAACAGATCATCAAAATGCGCAAGTCGCAATGCGCAACCGTCCAACCTTGGCCAAGGCAACCGAACCTTCCTCAACAACATTGTAGATGTGTATAATCAAAATATTCTTTAACATATTTACGTAGAAGTATAAAGAACTAATTAATTAAAAGTTAAAAAAAATTAAACAATCCAAAAAAATGGACATCCACGATGACTGCACCTGAAAATACAAAGAAATAAGATGAACTAATAATATTTCTATATATATATATATATATCAATATTTCACATATGTACTTCTATTCATCTACTATTTTGTATAATGCTTATTTATAATTTCGTTCTGCCGACTAAAATGTGTTAACTTTCATCATCTTTTTTCGTTTTTAATGAAAACTTTTCGGTCTTATCAATTATTGATATAAATCAGAAAAATGGTAATCGCTTACCAAAATATTTTATATAAATTTCCGCTTTTCAATCTATAACATCAATTTCCAGTTGAATTATCTTGTATTTTGGAATCTTTCTTATTTCATAATTTTCTTCAAATAGAATAAAGTAATCTTTGAAAAATCAAAACATCGGAGCATTGAAATAAAATTTGATTTCAAAACTCCATTGGTTTTCGTACTAAAAATTGATGTACTTACGATCCTTGTTCACCTGCTACCAAAACGCACTGTATTCGACGTCTGTCTATTTAAATTTGCAGCATCTTGTAAGAACTGTTCAATGGGCATTCCACGAGCATAATGGTCCCAAAGTTCTAGTAGCAGTTCCTCTCGGACGACTGTTTCACGACGAGGTGCTCGAAAAACTTTCTTCCCTAATCGCATGCTATCTAGATCAGCATGAATGCTGCTGAGAACGCTCTTCAACTTATCTGTAATAAATAATAAAAAGATAATTCAGAGTTAATTAACATTATATTTTATGTCATTAATATGAAGTTATAATATTTACTGATGAATTCCCAGGCATTTGGATGGGATTTCATGTTGAAAAAAAGCAGGGAATTGTGGCTTTCGACATAATTTGTCGTTCTTCGCAGAGCGTTATGGACGCTGAAATGAGCTGGTGTTGTTCGATCCATCCATTGCAACTGAAAATATTCAAAAATTTTGGCCAATTCTTGCTTCGCTTCTGGGCTAGCATCAGCTTTTATCCTTTCGAAGCCAGGAGATACGTCCCCCGCTGGCAAATAGGACAGACTCGTAAGTTTGTCCCTAATGTTCCTCATTTCAAAACTTTTCTTGTAAACAGCTTGATTAACTGTTTTACTGTCTTCAAATTTTTTATTTATGGCCTGAAAATAAAATGAAAAATTAATAATAGTTCTTCATAAAATGAATTTTTGTATAAAAAAATGTATATGAAAAAAAATTAAAAAAAGTTTTCTTTTCAAACTTCATAACAACTTAACTAATACAAAAGTGATAAAATATTGTTTCAATGTTATATTACATGCCATTCAATCTATCGATATATAAAAGAATATCTAAACTCACTCTTCTGAAATGAGTATTACAACCCTGAAAAGTAGCATGTGGATGCACAATGAGAAGGGCACTTCGAATTGCTGTTTCGTAGTCAGCCATTGTCACGCTTGGGCGAATCGGTACTGCGTTTGAAAATGCTTGCAGTACCGCGACATAACTGTCTCTTGTTCTTCTTGACATCAAAGCCCAAGCAATTGGAAATAACTAAAACAAATTGAACAATAAACAAAAACCAACAACAAAAATAAAATTGCCTCTGGTACAAACGTACATGATTAAATTTTTCGGCCATAATGACAAACAATTGTGCAGCATCAATTCTTCGTGGAACGACTTGAAAAGTCGCATCGACCATGAGCTCTTTGGAGTCTATAAATTGGGCACTAAATTCTGGATTGAATAATAGCAGTGATACCGTTTGATCTGCTGCTACTATCAGGCGCGCTATCATTTGGCCCTGATTATATTTCAACATTGACTTCCACTTTTCTTCATGTAATATTTGACACATGTCATTTAAATTGACAGGCATGGGAGGCACCACATTCTGTCTCCACTCCTGCATGCTGGTGCTGACAGACATGTAGGGAACATGTCGTCCTCCCACCGGGTTACTGCAAAAACCACTTATTATAAATCGAATTGAATTCAAATTTTATAAGGTAAATGTACCCCTTACCGTGACTTTAGTACCCCTTCTCGTGATAATGTATTATTTATTGTAAAATTAAAAAAATACACCAAATTTGAATAAATTTTCGATTAGTTGAAAAATTTCTCATTTCTATGGAATTAGTTTTTTGTACGATTCGTAAATTATTCAATATACTAACCTAATCATGATAAATCACGATAAATGGTACAGTGACGATAAGGGGTACGTTTACCTTATTACATAGAGTACAGATATGTAATTAGTTACATTTCCCTGTGTTTGTCGTACACTATTTTCAGTGGCAAATGCACGTCTGACACAGATACAGCGAACTTCAAATCCTGCTTGAATTTTTTTTTCATATCCAAAGATTCATCTGGTTCATGCGAGTGCCTGGATTTAACTTGAATGTTTCCATTCTCTTTGATAATTATCCGTCCTTTACATGGAACTGTCGTTTGTGAGCAATCCATGTATCTTTAAAAGAAATAAAGAAATAATTATATAAAAGAAAAACTGATAGGTGAAATTGAAAGTATATTGCATACGAATAATAAAACTTACACCGTATTGTTTCTGGTTTTGTCTAACTTGTAACTGTAGCCCAAGTGAGTTCTTTTTAAAGCTGCACGATGCATTATGTACTGTTAAAATTTTGGTCGTTGTACTATTCAAAACTGTTATAATAAAGAAATAAATAAATAAAAATACGATATTTAATTTTTCTGCACTTTTCAGCTTTAACAAGCCGTTATTGTAAAATGATAACCTTTTTAATAGCAGTTTTGCCAGTATAAACATGAAGAACAAGAGAAGTGGGGGAGAAGTGAGTGAGTGGGAATTTCTTTTTTACGTTGGCCATTCTGGAATACAACACAATTTAGTGTTTAGGAATAATTTTGGGTTTGTTCATTCCAAGAAAAAACGTTGCTCTGAAAAGATAATTTTGAATCTTGTTGTGGACCTCTCCGAGAAATTTTTTTTCTAATAAAAACGAGGTAAGTCTAACTCATTTTAGTTATAAAAATTGTAAATAATTTTTTAATCCGTTTTGTAACTCTCTTTTATATGGCAAGTTTCATTATTACAAACATAGTCTTTGTTCCATTGTTTAATGTTTGCAATTTTTCGTGCACGTGTAGCGTGTTCTTATTTTTATAAAACAAAGTAAGTTTAATATAATGTTGAGATTAATTTGGAATAATTGTTATTCCGTTTTATTACACTCTTTCATATCGGAACTTCCATTGTTGCACAAAAAGGTCTTTGTTCAATTGTGTGGCTTCCGGTAAACACCAGACATCCGCCATTTTGGTGAACATGTTTATCGTATAATATTGTTGTTTGTTTACCTTCTTTCGTTTACATTCATCGAGATTTTTTATGATAAAAGTAATACTAAAATAATGTTAAGGTTAATTTGCGATAATTCTTATTTCATATTATAATACTCTTTCATATTGCATGCAGCATATAAATCGATGTCAAATTATTAATATTTTTATGTTCTTCATTTTGTATATAAATTTTTTTTGTAGGATTAAAAAATGGTGAACCCTCCAAGAACAGGAAAAGCGCGACGAAGAGGGAGAAGAGGCATGGCGAGAGTTCCTCAAAAAATACAGGACGGGTACAAATTTAAATTTGCAGGCAGCGCAAATCGTGTAACTGGCACTAAGTAAGTTGTTACATTACCTATATACGATTTATGTAATATAAAATGAATATAATATATAAGATTAATATTTTCATTAAGTGTCGCGTAAACGTTAATCTGACCAACTGAAAATATTATGAAAATTGAAAGGAAAAATGTCTAACAATTGAAAAGCATGAAAAAGTCTTCATATATCTATTCAAAAAATGCTATGAATCGACGCTTGCAGTCTATTTTGTCACTTAAGTGAAACTGATTCGAACTGATTATTATTGTACAATTTCTTCCAAAACTATATTCCTTCTTTCTCGTAAAATATTGCAATATTAGTTTAACGATTTAAATTTGAAAGAAAAGAAATTATTTTTATATTTTCATTAATGCTAAAAACGCGATCAGCCTCTACCAATATTTAAACGGACCAATGGTGTGCGTATACGGGCTGATTCAAGTGAATATCAGTCATGCGCACTCGTGACGTACCCACGCTTATTATTAGGCGCCGGCAACAGTCAACACAGTGCTCTCAGACATCAACTTTTAACACGTGAACTTCTTCAAACTATATCGTAAATTTGGCATCAAATTTTTTTTTTCCTTCGGGCTCAATGCGGCATCGATTAAATCAACAAATTAACTTTAAATGTACGACTCCGACGCCAAAGAAAGGTAAAATACCTTGCCAACATTTATCAAGTGAGAAAACAATTTTTTTGTCTCTGAACTACGTTCTGTTTTGTTCTTTACCATTATTTGATAGCATACAATGAAAAATATTTAGATCAATACTGAAAACAATATTGTTATTTGATATTATTCTTCATTAAATTTTTCAACTAAAATCAAACTTCATTAAAATTACATAACAAAACTATATTTATATATTTAAAATCATCTTTCAATTATGATTAATTCTTCAATTTGTACTTTGATCACATGAAAAGTTGACAAAAAAATTGACAACAACGTTCAAACTCAGAGAAACTGTGACATTCAAGGTCAAGATGTGACATTTTGATAACATGAAAATTTGCTCACAGGTGTTTCCTTCTTATTTATTTTTCTGATCAGTGTCTTCTCAAGTTAAAATCGATAGTGGTGCCTACAAACATTTCAAAAATTCTAAAAGTTGAAGGACTGATTCTAGACTGATGGTTTAAACTTGTTCAATTGTAATACATCACAATCGCTACATCAAAATGAATATGTCTGTATTATGTTTAAGCATATTTAATCATATTTATTTAATATTCTTTCATAATATTGTTTTAATAATAACCGTATTTATTAAGCCAAAATGTATATTAAGAAATATCAATTTGGCCAATCATTGATGAAATCGTGGTTTATAATATAAATCAATACATGTAATACAATCGATCATTACACAGTCGAATATTGGCATGCACGTATGTTTTGAAGAGATTTTTCCGTTCAATGAATAGAAAGTCTTTTTCTTGCAAGCAGTGTACATACGCGTTCGAAATTCGTTCTCTTCCACCGATGAGGTCTTTGCATGTAAAACTCATTTTAAAATAATATGTATGATCTTCACATTATGAGGAAATGATTATATTAACCTTATATGGAGAAGTTGTTTGATGCGTATTGAACATATAAAACGTACAGTGATGTTTTGTTAAGAATATTTTTTTTTATAAAAAAGTTTTAACGTTTCAATAAAAAACGGATTATACTCATTTTTATACGTAAATATGTATTTCAAAATATTGTCCTCTTCATTGGAAAACTGATTCACATTTTTAGAAATTGCGTTACCTTCATGAAAATTTTTTTTTTCAATTTGTTTTGTGTATGTTTTAGCAAATGAAAAAAATTATGTCTGTCAAGAAAATAGAATCTAGTGCGTTGTTTATGTATATAATACAGATATATAATTATTACATCTCACTTATTTGTATTTTCAGGCCTCTAAAGTGTAGTTACCGCGGATGCCCAGTTACAGCATTATTTATAAACGGCCGCGTAGAACGAGTGACAGGAAGGCATATTCATCTCCCAGACAGAAGGTTGGAGGATACCCAAAGATTTCTCGACCAACTGCATTCGCGGGTGCAAAAAACCAACAATACAAGAAGTGTTAAAGCCGTATATCAAGAAGTTGAGCCCTTGTAATTATACTTCCGTTCTTAATCCAATGGGCTGAGGCCCTTCGTTAAAAATACATTTCTGTTCTTTGAATAATTATCTGGATTGAAATGTTGATAACATTAATCGAAATCATATGCCAAGTTTTCATTATTGTTTCAATTTATTGAAATCCATTAATATTTTTTTATTATTTTTCTTTAATCAATTTTTTTAATTGTTTGTAAAAATATTTATGCATTTTTTGGTAAGTATACACAAGAACAATGTTGTTTACGAAGGTTCGGTTGCTCTAACGGAGGTTGGACGTTAGCTCGATCTGAACAGCAGTTAGGACAATCTAACAAGTCACAGTGTAGTCCGAATCTTGAATACCGCGGGACGCAATGGCGTAACGATTCCGCGAGCTTTTACAGAAATCAGTAATTCTCTGGTTTGTGCGCGCAAACCAGTATAATACCAATTGTCATTGTTGTGAGCATCGCAGCCGCTTGATTTTGTTTGTTTCAATTTTTCTGCCGCCAGACAGAAACGACACACGTAAGATTGGCAGTATGATGCTTAGTGGTACTTGCGGGATAATATTATATTATATTTCTGTTACTACTCATAATCTATATCGAGAGTGGTTAGATCGCGATGTTTTTTTACGATTAAATATCGCCGCTGCACGACAACCGACACACTTGTCATGATCAGCTTGTTCGCATTTTCGAGAAATATTATTTCACCCAATGAAGGTCACAATTGTATATGAAAAAAAGGATTACATATATTACTAATATGTTATTAATA
>JAAMPD010002062.1:0-17553 GCA_025266255.1 Trissolcus basalis
GAGCACGTTTGATAGAAATATATAGTAAAATTTAATACATTATTTTTCTCCGTGTAACATTAGGTCACTTGAGAAAAATTATGTCAGTTGCTTTGAAAAAAAATTGTTATATGTATAAATATTTTTTAAAGATTAAACTTAAGATTGTTTGAAGTAAAAAATTGAAATTGAAATTGAATAAAAAAAGTAATATTTAAGGATTTGATTACCGTAGTCCTTAAACCTTTTAGAATGTCTGATTTTTGAGGCTTCAGCAGTATTTCATGTGAAATATTTTACAATTCTCATTTCACAGTTTTAGAGAGGTACATAATCAATAATAGTGTACTTGAGAATAGGAACGTTCTAAATTCGAATAATTTTTGTAGACCGAAGGAAAGAATTCGACATGATATGGACAATGATTTTTCGTCAACAAAAAATATAATAAAATATACTTTTACTTGGATCTCTTACTTTTATTATTCTTTTTTTCAGATAAGAATTATTTTAATAATTTTGCTACTTATATTTCGATAAACAAATGACACTTAGATAGATATGAGATGGTAGATATTATTCATACACTACCATATTACGAGTGTCACAATATACGATTTAGATTAATAAAAAGTCACATTTTCGACTGCATAGAATATTCATTACTGTGGTAAGGTTTCAGGTGTGCGCAATTACATTGCAGCATGTAATTACAAAACAGTTGATACAATTTTAAATGAATGTTTTATAAAAAGTTACATACAGTCAGCAGTAGGAAAGTGATAACACCCATTGAAATAAATTTCTTGACGAACTCTGACAGTCGCAAGTTTTAATTTGTTCAATCAACGTCATATAAGAGTGTAAAGATGAAATGCGTTTTTCGACCATGCTCAGTATTTGAATTAACAAGTTATTTAAGATATCGTTATGATACGAAAAAAAAACATACATTTGATCGATCAAAGTATTTTCAACACACATCTAAGGAATTATATGATTGTTACTTCGTGCACCGGTTTTTGGACGTATCAAAATAAATTTATTCGTAAATTATTGCATTCCTTTCAAGCAGTATGCCTGACTTTTATGTCGTATACACAAGTAATTGAAACTTTTATACGTTCTTCTTCAGTTAAAAGTATTAATTGATTAAAAGTAAAATGATTAATTAAAAAAAAAACGATATATTTTTAAACATTTGTTTAAAAGTATAGCATATTATATAAAAACAAAAATATGTTACTAAAAACAAAATATATTATAAATACCCTAGTAAAAAATAAGATCATATATTGTCCATATATTATCAATAGATTGACAATATATTGATCATATATTTTTGAATATTTTTCATATATGGACTGTATATTGGCAATATATTAGCAATTTTAAAAAAAATCAATATATTGTTCATAGATTGGCAATATATTGTCTATGTATGGTCAATATATTGTTCATATATTGTCGATACATTGAAAATACATTAGCAATATATGGATGATATATTGTCAATATATGTTTTATGTATGGACAATATATGATCCTTTTCACTAGTCACTAGGGATATTAAAAATTTCTAATCTTTTTATGATTTTTTAGACTGCATATTTGTATAGAATTCGACACGATTTCGTAAAATTTTGTGTAGACTCTACCTGGTTCTGTGTAGCATTATTTGCATGGGCAATTTTTCTGACTAATGCAACGCAAAGCAAAAAAGTGAAAATTTAAAGTTATTACAAAAATTACGATATTATTGAACAATTCATTCTTATTCAATACATTTAGGTTGACAGAGTTGTTAATCTAATAGAAGATACTTACAAAAATGCATTACAAATACACAGTGAAATTGCTCATAAACAGCTAAAGGCAAGTGAAGATGTAATGAAAGTTGTAACTGGTAAGTATTTGATTTTTTCTTAAGTCGAACAGTTTTTTGCTTGAATATCATATAACTCTTGTTTCAGTTTTGTTTACATTAATGGTATTTGTACTGCTTTCATCATTATTTCTGTTTATATGTATATTCTGCTACTACAGAGAATGTGATGATAAAAACTTGTGTATCAAAAATTTTTTATTGGTGAAAGGTATATTCCCTAACAAATGGATGATCATTCTGAACGTTTTTATTACATATATTTATTTGTACATTGTTGCTGGTTTTGCATTATTTGGCATCATGTCATTATTTACAGCATATACAAAAAAATCAATTATGGAGTAAGCTTAATTAATAATCAATTTAATTTAATACATCTAGTTAAGTAATTATTTAATCATCAAAGCATATTTTTGTGTTTAAGATATGAAATGAATAAAATTAGTGATATAAAAGAATATGTTGATATTACAAAGGAGCATAAAATTGCGAAAGATATACGAAGAACTATTATTCTTTATCAGTCTGCCACTGAGTAATTGAAAAGTATTGCTACTCCTAATACTAGTATTATTTTATTAATTAAACAGTTAAATATTGTTCATTAGATTCTCATTTTTAATCAATGAAATAGTTCAAATAATAGCTTTCGTTGGACTAGTCGCGAGCATTGGTATAATAAGTATCACTATATACACTGTAAGAATATATATATAATAATTATAGTATATTTTTGTTATTTCTTTTTTTTCCCTAATGATGGAACATTGGAAAAGGAACAAATTCACGAACAAGAAAACCATAAAATATTTGATGGAAATCAGTCAGAAAATTTTTTGTTTACGACAAATATTATTTTTAAGAATTTTTTAAAAAGCTTCAACGCACCTTTCATGAGTTTTAGTTTGATTTCGAAAAATTTTCGTCAGTTCTATTGAAGTTCAATCCCTATTAATAAAAAGAAAAATATAATGAGAATATAGGGACAATATAGGGGTAATATATGATCAATATAATGAAAATATAATGGCCATACATAATCACTATAATGAGCATATAGAAAACATATATAGCCAATATATGAGGCTTAGATTACCATATATGGTGATTTATCCATATAGCTAAACAAAAAATTCAAAATTTTTCATTATGTTGATAATATATTGCCATTATAATGATCATATATGATTCATATATGGTAGTTTTCTTAATATTATATTCCCATTATATGACTGATATACGTTCAATATATTGTCATTCTATAAATATATTATATTTTCGATTTTACTAGGGATAGCAGTTTTAAAATGATCTGTTTCATTTGAATATCAATCTTGTTCAGATTCTATTTAGTTTCACAGAACCAAATAGAATCGAACAGACGTAGAAAAAAACACCATAAGGGAATCATATGCAAGATTGCATTATAAACACGTTGTATTTATACAGGAATAATGTTGCCTAACAAATTTACATAATGTTATTGATAAGTAATATTATTGATTAGATCAATTATTTATTGAAGAGTTCCATATACGATCCATTAGTATTTATCATTCCACTATTTTTGGCGGATTTGGGTCTTTTAATGCTATTTTGTGAGATGGGTGATGAAGTTATTGTTTTAAGTGGTCACGAGATTAAATTATCAATGTAAGTAAATAAAAGTTAATCATTATGAAGTTTTATAAGCTCTATATTAGGACAACAACTTAGACCTGAAAATATTATTTTTTGAATAATAAAATCCACGGCAATCTGATTATATTAGTTGAAGTTTAAAATGAATTACTCAAATATTTTGCACCTGAACGCAGAAATGGATGTGTTTCAAAGATAATAATTGTTAATTTTTCAGATATAGAATATCTTGGACAATGTTATCATCTAACATCAGAAGAACATTAGTCGTTTTCCAAATGAGATGTGATACACCAATTATTTTAAGGGTTTTTGGAAGTTTGATTCTATCAATGGAAACATTTGTAAAAGTGAGACTACTGTATGTTTTTTAGTTTTTGAAAATACAACTTTATATACCTAATCTTTATGTTACAGATAATAAAAACTTCTGTGTCATATTATACATGTTTAAAAGAAATGAGTTGAGAGAACAAAAATGAGAAAATATGGGGAAGAAGAAATATTCAAATCATACCATATCAGTGATAATCTAAATAAAGGAAATTGCTGTAGATCTCTATATTATTTTTGGAAACATATTTTTAAATCTAAATGAACTAAAAAAACTTATAAGTATATATTAGTTTTGCTAATGGCTCAGAAAGTAATGAGTCAATATTATTAAAGTTCGTTGATGAATTACATCATGGGAGGAGATTAATTCCCGAACTTTTCATCGTAAAATAATCAGAAATTTTATTATTTTTAGTTAGGATTAGAATCTCCACTCCCTCGTACTTTCGGAAGGGAGTTCCTCAAAGGTCCTTGGAACATGGCTAAGACGCCCCAGCAGATACGCCTGGAGCAGTATCTAGTTAGAAACTCTCTCTTTCGATGGTTTCTATTTTTGGTTGACCCTTTCTC
Source organism: Trissolcus basalis (assembly GCA_025266255.1). Lineage (NCBI taxonomy): Eukaryota > Metazoa > Arthropoda > Insecta > Hymenoptera > Scelionidae > Trissolcus > Trissolcus basalis. The sequence continues at coordinate 4,415 of JAAMPD010002062.1, forward strand.
GAGAAAGGGGGATGGAGATCCTAGAAACCCCAGCAATAGGGAAATTAAATTTTCCTTAATAACCAATAGATGACGGCGATAATATGACTTATGAAAATTAATGTTACACTGAACAACAGCAAGAAACTGATGATTTTGATGAAACTTTTATCACACAGAAAAATGAGATAAATTGAATACAATAATACTTACGAGACGATATCCCTGACTAATATAACTAAATTTTGTTGTCAGTTTTGTATAACATACAACATACAGACAGAAATACAAGACAGAAATTTTGTGTTTAGCCGATAGTGAAAAATGGCGTAATGTCAACTCAATACTAGCAAACGAATGTTGGGGCCCAGGACTGGTTCAATAATGGCCTGCCTTTCTAATAAATGATTTACCAAATATTAATTCTGTGGCTCTGAAGAAAAACCAGTGAAGTGTATATGTAAATCCTATACCACTTAACAGTTATTCCTCATAGCCACAGAATTAATGATATATAAAATTATGATGATTGATAAACTGAATTTTATTCTTTATGACAAAACTTCCCTAGTAAAAAGGATCATATATTGTCCATACATAAAACATATATTAGCAATATATTATTTCAGAAATCATATATTGACCATATATTGACAATATATTATCAATGTATGGACAATATATGGCCATATATTGATTGTATTTTAAGATTGCTTTTATATTGGCAATACATAGTCCATATATGAAAAATATGCAAAATATGTGATCAATATATATTGTCCATATATGGTCAATATATTGTCCATATATTATCAATAAATTGACAATCTATTATCAATATATTGTCAATATATGAACAATATATGATTTGCTGAAAATAATATATTGTCAATCTATTGATAATATATGGAAAATATATTATCTTTTTTACTACGGTTGTAAATATTTTGAAAGTCTTACCAGTCAAAACATTGTTTAATTTTGCACTTTTAGACATTGTGTAAATGGAGTTCACTGTTTATCATACAATTTTAACTGCCATACGAATTTTATACGATTAGTTATAATTTAATCACAATTTTTAACGATTACTAATGCATTATCATTTTTAACTGTATACTCAAAGTATTCAGTGCCACCAATGTCAATAATATTATTCTGGTTTTCGGAAGTTTCCTTCTTGCAAAAACAACGTATTATTATTAATTATGTCATTAGAGTTCTTTCTATGGCTTAGAAAAGGTTTTTTAATCCGCAGGTCAGGTTTTTAAATGCCCAAAATACTTTCGATGAATGTGAACTCCAATTGAAGCATCTAGATCCGACTGACTCATACGCTACAGGAATACCAGATTCTGATTTTTAACAAATGCAACATGATCATCTTGCTACATGAACTCATGTTGCTTAATTTGCAACTTATATCGTATATCTATATATTTTCTTATGATGTGATATTTATGTTTAACCTAGTTTCTACTAAACAAATTTTTATACTCATTATTATAAGGGTCACCCTATAAACAATAATGACAAATAAGTGTTAATAACTTATCATGGTTTAAAAACCAATTATTATTGATATTTTGACGTTGAGTGGTAGTTACCGACTGAGAATTTGATTCACTTGTGAAAGCATTCGCGATTTTGACTATAGGTATGTAAGCAATGTTGTTGATGACGTAACAGTATGACACCATCATGCAAGCATAAATATTAACGAATTATTTGTTTTGGAATTCGAGATTGTGAATTTGATTCATATATTCCAATCGATTCTATATTTTGGTACATTTGATACGAAAATCTGGAATATTCGATGGTACCACATACATTGGTACCACATACGTTTTGTGTTTGTTCAAACACCAGTGACGAAGTTTTTCATGATCAACGCCTTGCGGATAAATGGGCTTGTTTGATTCGTAAGTACCAATTAATTATGAATTATACTTTTGTCTCATTTATATTTTTTTATTTCCAAACCCGTCATTCGCACTAAAATTTATTAATAAAATTTGAATTATTGCTTCATTCGACTCGTATTACACAAAAAACATATTGCATGTAATATGTTCAAGTGACCAGAACCAGAATCTGCGCAACCAGCTAAACCTGGAATGGTTAAGCTGTGATGAGTGCAGAACAGCAAGGATCAGCATTAGTACAGTTGCAGAGATGGTCTCTGGACACTGTAACCTAAATAGATTCCAACATCGGATTGAAAAAAAGACCCCCTATATGTGGAAGACGTAATGGAAATGAGGAGGAAACCCCAGTCCACTTTCCAAGTTCTTGCACTGCACTGATACAGCAAAGGAGAAAATAGTTTGGACCAGCTATACTGATGGAACCAGAAGAATTACCAAAGCTCAACTTTGACTAAATTCTAAGCTTCTGTCAAGCAGTTAGTTATTATAACCACTGAACCAGCCGCGGATTCAAAGTACAAAGATCTTTTGGTTAGGTGCTCTATACTAACTCTCTGAGACTCAAGGTCAGACGCGGAAAATACATAAAATCAAATAACTAATAAATAAGGTCAACCGGGGTAAGAGTGACACATGGGGTAAAATGTGACACCTTGAATTTTTTTATTAAAAACCGTGATATTTTGCATATTTTGTTTTGCATACGTGTTTAGTGACTAATAATAATTTATAAAATCAACTTAAATCATGTGGTATCTTACTTCATAATCACTCTTATCCCGGTTGACCCTATTCATATTTTTAATAGAACCAAAATTGTCGTAAGTGGATTCGAGAAAGAAGGCGAAAGAGAATTCTAGATCATTAAGTGTTACGTTCCTGGATAACATTTAAAGATGGACAAGCTTTTATTAAATATTCGCTAGCAAAAGATTATATTTCTATATATTTCAGAACGTGGTAAAACAATATAGTTCATAAAAGACTAAATTTAAATCGATATATTTTTTGAGACTAATTAGAATATGTTGTTGTTTATCTGTTTAAGACAATTTTATTCATTACTTTCCATTTTTTTCATTTTGATTGTCTGTTTCATCCTTTTGGCTTTATATTTTTCATAAAATTAATTTCAACTTTTCAGAACATTTTGAACTACAGGTTCCCATTGCTTAGAAAAAATCTTACAAAACCGAAAATTTGGAACTACGACAGGCATGAAGCTAGTAAATTTCATAAATAATTTTAAACCACGACGACAAGTTATAAAATCTGATGAAGATGATAATGTATTTTATTTCTAACTAGGCACTTCAAGACTTTTTAAGTGTCATCAAATATTACATAGGAATGTGATTATATGTTACAAAATAGTATTATAAAAATTATTACACTGTTTTAAAAATTTCAAAACATAAAACATTTTAACTGTAAATCAATTTACATGTTCATTTTAGATTTTAAAATCATCAAATTTTATCACTTCAGCAGTGGAAGTCTTTGGAACCATCTCAACTTATTAGACCATGTTTGAAACTCGAAGAAACTCTAACTCTTTCAAACAGTGACGAGTTACAAACACATTGCGTTTTTTAACCTGTTTTTCAGTCATCTCTTCTGGTTCTCGTTTAGAGCCAGACGTTTCGCGAGGTAACTACTTATACATCCCACCAGTCGACGCAACCATCGTCAGCCCCATTAGAAAGCCACCCTCGACGCCTGCATTACTTATGCTAGTCGCACCGCGCACCAGACGGGTTAACGCGCGTGTCTTGGATCATAGTGCGAACGCAAGTGTGCGAATTGATCAAAGCTTTTTTTACTGCATCTCAGATAAGCCACATTTTCAAAACGTAAAGAATCATTTACTAAATGAAAACATTTATAGCAGGTGACACTAATTAAAAAATAATAAATCTTAATTCTTTACACAAGAAATAATGGAACAAATTAATTTTATACCAATCTTCTATGTAAGGCGAACGTGCCTAATACGGTTACAGTGTACCTACACGGAGAGAAAAATCATAAAGTAGTGATATACTTTTGTGAAGGCGATTTCTACTATTAATAATACTAAAATTTAATATAATTTATATTAAAAATTAGTATTTATCTGATACTAAATTTTATGATATTAGTATCATGATAAAATTTAGTATCAGATAGATACTAAATTTTAGTATTATTAATAGTAGAAATCGCCTTCACAAAAGTATATCACTACTTTATGATTTTTTAATACTAAAATTTAAAATATCATTTCTCTCCGTGTACATGTGTTATGTTTGTTTATAATATATTTTGAATTTATTCTGAAACTGGAGACTGTGCAAAACATTTTATTTAAATTAATGGAAAAATAACACCTAATCTTCGCGCATTTCAAATGATTTAATAATTATCCAAAATAAGAATCAATTTTAAAACAAACTTAAAACAAATAGGTACACTGTAACCGTATTAGGTACGTTTACCTTAATTTCTAACTGGATTTTTTGAAAATGTTTATAGGACTGAACGGTGTATTTGGATCAATTAATTTCTCGTAAAAGATATCCTGGGTCCAGGTTTGAACATTCGTTCTCGACCAAAAAGCCGTCAAGCATTGCAAAATGGATCGTCGGCGTAGGAGTGGAGTGCGCAAAATTGCAGCGTGTCCACGTCAATTAGTTGAGGTCCTTATTCTAACAGACGGCTTCGTTCAATTGTGTAGATGGATAATAATGGCTCTATTAATCTCACGATCCTCGTCCTGCTGCATGGTTTAGATGTCATGGTGCAACTTATACACAACGTGCGACGTAAAACAGTATTGAATGCGTCCCGGCGACTAATTAGACTTCCACAACAGCGCCCTCTTTCCCTTTTCAACTAGACGTCTTGTTATCTTTATACATGTCTACAGTACTTTTTGAATCTTTATTTTTTATCCAAATTCTTTGAATTTATACAAATTAGAATTCATCCGCAAAAGAGTGAAATAAAAAAAAATAAAACATTTCATTGGAACATTTTTTTAATATTCTGCTTGTTAAATAATTAAGGTTGGTTTCGAGATTCTTTCTTGAATGTTCGGGAATACATTCTTTGGCTAGGTAGGCATGATGAGAGGTGATAAATCATGAAAAGCAAGAGAGGAAGAGAATATTTGAGGAATTCTCCAGAGACCAATTTGGATCATCACACCATGTTATATGTTCAGAAGAAAGTCTCAGACATAAGTTTTAATAAAGATATAAAGATAGCTATAAAAATGACCACAGTTCATCCATCGTTCGATAAATAATAAACATTGTAATCAGTTGTATTTAAGAACATCATCTGAGAATTCTCTTTGAATATAATTCCATTTGCGCTGAAAATATATTTTGATTGCAATTGCATAGTCTTTTTAAAGCGATTTGTTAGCCGCATCGGTTTAGCTGAAGAAATGAACATTGAAAATAGTGTGATGAGTTTTTTAATTTCATGCATTATTCATCACAACGCACAGTTCCTGATGAATTTTAATAAGAAAAGATGCTTGAGTTGTTTTATTTCAACTTTAGAAATCAAGATTAAAAAATTTTGGAAACAGCGCCATCTACCGTATTGTTTGCACGTTTCCACCTAATGTTTCAAATATTATCACCGGTCTGGCTGTTTTGCGGGCGTGAATTTATGTATTGGCCGCCACAGAAGGTAGATAGGATCAAAATATATTGACGTTATGTAATACATAAGACGATAAATGGAGCTGGAGATTACAGTGCGCTGTAACTAATCGTGAATTTCTTTGTTCCATTCTCGATTCATTTAGCTGGCCTTTCCCGGGAGCGTTGCGCGACCGGAATACGCAAACGGGTCACGGACGATCGCGTGGTACCTTTAAATGTGCAAGCGAATGAGAAGGATTGGCGCCACTAACGGTTGGATTGAAAATCAATGAGCTTTGAATCACAATGTTTCGCAAATTATTGTCGACTCTGGCTCTCTTATAAATGAACTCCAGACAAAAATCTTTTCATAAAAAAAACAGACTTGTTTAACCACCCTAGTAAAAGTTGATATGGTTCTAGTAAGGATTTTAGAAGGTTAATAGAGAAAACTCTCTATACTAACATCCTATCGATTTCTACTCAGGCAAACCTTACTTTGGATTTATACTTATTGATTTTTCCAGTATTAATGTAACTGAAATAAAAATATTTTCAACAAATCCTGTTAAAAATAAAATATTATAATATCTTATCAACCCGATCAATGACTAAAGTTTTTGAGAATGGTTTTGGTAAAAATATGATTATAAGACAGTGGTAAAGTATGTTATTGCGAAATATGATCATAACAAACTATCTTTGAGTTCTGAATATGGTTATATTCTATATATAAAGATATATTCGATATATTTAATTTGATTTGAAAAGTCAATTTATTAAGTATTGATATTTTTGAATTATTTTTATCTGTAATTAAATAAGCACGATTTTTTAAATTCAAAAAGAAAATAAGATAAACAGCGTAGAATGTTATATTTTACTCAGAAAATATTTCTATAAAAACACTCTATCACGAATAATACATGAGTTGCAGTGTATGACTAGATTTTAGCACATTTTTATTTATATACTTTATTTATATACCTGTTATTTCTACGAAATAGGTAAAAATGTTATTTTTGGATATTCTGGATATATGGTTATTTTGGATATATTCTATTGTTTCATAATAATTTATATCAAGGTACAATTATTAGACGACAAGATGATATATGATAGTATAAAATGTTTATTTCGTTTAATCACCTTCATATCGCAATAACTTATGCTTTAAAATAAATGAATAAAAAGGATATGAAATCTGAAGAAACATCAAATATATATCTGCGTCTTTTGATAATAACTTGGTAGAGGTAAGTGATCTTTATTCTTTTTACTAATACTATGAATTGCTATAATTAGTTAAAAGTTAAGGAAAATATATACAAACTTAACTAGTTATTGCAATAAAATGTAAAAACCAGGTAAGTGCCTATAGAATTCAGTATAGAATAAAAATAATTTATCAAAATCGAAATCTTAATTTAAATATTTATTTAGCATTTAGTATGAATATTTTAATTTATTATTAATTTATAAAAGAAATATACAATGAACTAAGAGAAAACACGGTGAAAATAAAATCTCTACCCCGAATGGTGAGAATGTTACCAATTGACGATTGGCGTTGACCATATTGGCGTGTGTCACGCATCACATCGACGTGCCCTCTGCAATACAAAGTTGGAGTCTCTACTTCTTCAAGTAGATTTCTGAGTACAGCAACTTCCTGCTACGTTAAAACAGTGTTGCCATATCTTTTAAATGTTGTGATAAAACTGTGAGATATTACAACATTTTTAACAGCAGAAACTATTACTATTATTTTTACTGTTCCAACTAACAGTCATCTTTTAAAGCTTTCCAAAAAATTCTAAAACACTATTTCAAAGTTATAAAAGAATTACAGCATTAACCTCTTTTTGGGTAAAACAAAAATCTATCAAAAAACTGAAGAATTCAACGCAAAAACCTAAAAAAAAAGTGAAATTTGCATTTATGGAGGGACGAATAATTTATAAAAACGTTTTTGTATAGTGGTAACTCGAAAAATAAGGTAAACGTACCTAATACGGTTATAGTGTACCTACTTGTTCTAAGTTTGTTTTAAAATCGATTCTTATTTTGGATAATTATTAAATTATTTGAAATGCGCGAAGATTAGATGTTATTTTACCATTAATTTAAATAAAATGTTTTGCATAGTCTCCAATTTCAGAATAAATTCAAAATATATGTTAAACAAACATAACACGAATAGGTACACTATAACCATATTAAGTATACGTTTACCTTATTCATTAAAACCGTAATATGATAATCTAAAAAGTATTAATAATTTAAAAGATTTTCTATAGAGATTAATTCAGTCGACACACGCACATCTGACCAAATAATATTCGTCAATAATTGACGACATCAATTTCCGAAAACATTTGATATCTATAAAAAATGGGACATTATTGTTGGTTTGTTTATTAAATACGCAAGAATATAAGAATAAACTGATAATTGGTGCAAAAAGAAGATAAGCTGATGAAAGATCGGAAGAGGATTAAAAATGTAAAAGCGAATTAACTCTGCTGATGGTTGTATAAAAATGAAAAAGGGCGAGCAATGAAGAGCGAGCGTTCATTATGTGAGCACAAGCTGAGCATAAAAAATGGTAGTGAGCATAATTTGAGAGGCAGATGTTTGCACAGGCAGGAGGGGGGCCCCAGAGCGAAGCTCGATGAGGATGAAGATAATAACAGGAAGTAATATTAGCACGTGAAGTGTTTGAAATTCGCGAAGATGCGAGGACACGCGCAGTATGAAGGTATAAGAATGGATGGTGGTTGCTTTCATTATGGCGAGGCCGACGTTCTTAATTATTCATTTGGCAACGGTGCATAAGATATAGGTTACATGCTACACGCCACCCGTGCCAACGCCAGGCTTTCATTAATCTCTGCCAGACCCTCTTCGGGCCGTGGTGCTACTGCTGCTGCTGCTGCTTGTGAAGCCCCACACATTCGTTCGCGTGTTTCAGAAGTGCCGTAATGACGGAACTGACACTTTCCCAGCTAAATATTCTAAGAGGATGATCAGTGCCTTAAATATTTTACTATCATTCGTGCACTCAAACTTTTGTCTCACATAAATACTTGATAATGTTGTTGTTGCTATGAGAAAAGTGGCCGACTATAAAAAAAATTTCAACATTCAAATATAATATAATGAAATTGTAAATAAATCAATTCTTATAATTTCAAGTATTAAATTTAATACATATTGTGACAAATTTTAAAATATGGTGTGACAAATTTTCGAAATATAAATATTATAATATCCTAGTACAATAATATTTAAAATGAACTATCTAAATATGAATAAGTGAAAAGTCTTCCACTTACAACAAAAAGTGAAATAGTCTGTTATAATATTCACTTAAAATAAGTTAAATTTTTCACTTTTTATAGTAAGTGGAAGACTCTGGACTCATTGTACGTGAATATTCACTTATTGTAAGTGAATTTTCACTTATTCGAATTTAGAGGGAATTGAATGAATATTCAAAATATAGTAATTTTTCGAATAAAAAAAAACGAAAAATTATTAAAGAGAAGTAATAAAATTTCATACGATATGTTTTGATTTCGTTCGTAATAAATATCAATGAATATGTATAAAAAATATTATTTTATTATACATTTTTTCATATCATGTTGCTTTTGAAAAATGATATCTGTTTTGTTTTTGATCTAGATTTATTCAAAAAAAAAAAAAAAACAAAAAAATATTACTAATACGGTTTATTTACAATTCCATTGTATATGATTTTAATAATTTTGAATAGATTCAAAAAATTTTCGTTTACTGCTGCCCCCTAGCGTCGCTAAGAAGTAAACTGACCGACGATTTGAGAAAAAAGCGAAAAAAGTAACAGGTTTGTGGAATTTGGGTCACATAAAATAATTTATAATTTTTTGGCAGCACTTAATTTAGAGGTCAAAATTATAATTTGTCAAATTTGAAATTTGTTTCTCATTTTCTCAAGTCTTGTTTATAGTGTTTTGAACCTATTTCTCTTTATAGGTTAGGGTCGACGTTTTTGATTGATTCAAAAAAAACTAATAATACGTGAACTTCAAACAAACTTCTGAATACAATGGAAGAAGGAAAAAAAATCGAGTGCCATTAATCATTGGTTTTTGTGATAAAATTGAAATAGCGTGATTATTATTTTTGTTGTTGTGTCCTCTTCTTGTTCGGCATCAGCATATCTGAATATTCATCCGGCATCAATCTATTACGCGGTGCATCTATATTTATAGCATGTGCGAGTCACGTTCCAGTTTAGCGCTCGGGGATGCGTGGAGGGAAAAATCGCAATATTGATAGAAGACAAGTCATTTCCGAAAAACAGTTGCCTTTGGCCTGATCACGAGGGGGCGATGCCTCGATGCTGATGGCATCGATCGTTGCTGACGATGTCGCCTATTTTGCGAACCAACAAGAAGAGGCCTTACTCCACTGTCAATCCGCTGACAAATTACAACAATGAATTTTTCATGAATGAAAATTCGAAGAGAATCAAGTTAATCTCTATCTGCGCCCATGAAATATTTATCTCCGCGTTTTTTATACCAAACATAGACCGCGATCCATGTATTTTAACCATGCATATTTCATCCTACTTTTCTTTGCATCCCAATCAATTTTTTTTGTTTGCTCTCACTGACTTCAATTGATTTCCTTCGATTCTCATCGTGATAAATTACAATAGCAACAACAGTGTGTTCATTTTATTTAACAACAGTTGTAAAAATTTCTTTGACGAATATTCTGAATGAAAATGCAAATATAATTTGATTATTTGTCATATAAATTGAATTGTAGATAAATAAGAAGAAATTATCAGTTATTCGGAGGCAAAAAGCAAATATTGTGATGACCAGGGACAATTCAAATGAAAATGTACTTTAATTGTCATTTCATGACGAACAAGTCTGAATTGAGTGCACTAAACAAAATAATCACTTAATGCGCGTTCTCTGACATGAATTCGCATGTATGTAGACATCCAGATACAAGCACACGTACAAGTGCTTTTAATTCAATCACAAAGCTCTGCGATTTCTACTATTTGTACGTAGCAGCTAATTACTAAAGATATGTTTGCTAATGTGAGAGTTTGCATATGAATGCATTATGCAGATGTGTTTCATCTCTTAACGAAATTCCCTGTAAAAGCTTGCGTATGTTCGTACACGTTATTTTCAAATCCACTAGCTGACAAATAAACGACTATAAACCAAACATTACCTCACATAACAATTGATATATTTTCACATTAACAAATTTATACATTTGGTTCAACACTTCAGAAACAAGAGTCTTAGACAATTATTTTGAAACATATCATAATATATTGCATACTTGCTATATTATCTATAACTCGAGCAAAATATCAATAAATATTTATGCAACGAGTTTATTTATTGATGTATATCTTGATATTAATGAATGTATTTTAATAAAAATAAGTCTTAGACAAATTTTTTTAAATCAACACATCAATTCTATGAAATATTGTTTATGATATATATAATGCTGTAAATATCAATACATATTTACATAACGAGATTATTTATTGATGTATTTTTTGATATATTAATGAATATAAATAAATTTATATTATATTATATTATAATATATTGATATAATATAATATATTGATTTAATATAATATATTATATTATATCAATGTATCCATTCAAAAAAATGGTTTCCTCTCAGCTAAGTGAAGGATCATATATTGACCATATATTGACAATATATCATCCATATATTGTCAATGTATTTTCAATGTATTGACAATATATGAACAATATATGGATTTTTTTGGAAAATTGCTGATATATTGCCAATATACAGTCCATATATGAAAAATATTAAGAAATATATCGTCAATATATTATCAATATATCGTCAATATATTATCAATATATTGTCAATATATTGGCATATATTTCCAATATACTGACAATGTATTGTCAATGTATTGTTCATATATTGTCAATATATGATTTTATGAAAAATAATATATTGTTAATCTATTGATAATATATGGACAATATATGATCTTTTTTACTAGGGTTCTGGATTTGCTCATTTATATCCTTATGGGACAAAATTTTCCATTGCATTTGTTGTCCAAACATTTTTGATTGTTGATATTTAATAAATTATCATTTGGAAGATTATTAGATCTCGTGTATTATCAAAGGAATCAAGCCGCGTGGCAATTTATATCAATTTTGCTGCCACATCGCAAAATGTATGGCGTTCAGTACACAAGAATGCAATTATGCGCGAATGACGAAATTCGTGGTAGGAAACATGGGAGCAATAATTGTTATTATGTCATGGAGGACATGTTAATGTATTTAGACCAGCTCGACACCAATTAACAAACGTTTTTTTGCCCCTCGATTCGATTTTAAAAAGTCATCGACTATTTGTTTTCTGTATTTATTTGATTGAATGTTCATCGTGCGTTTTTATTGTTTCGCGTTCAATAAACGATTTGTCAACCAAATTGTTTTCATCTGACTGAAAAGGGTATATTTTTGATTAACAATTCATCGTCATCATTGACTTCGGCGTTCAATATTTCGTGGGTGGTGTTGTCATTTTTAATTTCATGACATTTGAATCCATGGCGCTCGAGATTAAGACAATTAATAATTAATTAGCATTACTGTTCACGTTGAGCAGTGTGGCATGATTATTGTATTGTTTCTCTTATTAAATGATGTCAAACAGCATGAATGGCAGAATTGGATTATTCAACTGCATAATGTGATCAAAATTGTGCTAATAAATTTATCCTGTTAAATTCAATATCAAATGACAATCAATAATTCAGTCATTTTTATATAGTATTTTGATTTCGCCGTACCACTTCAGTGATGCTTGGGCACAAATCCTCATCTGTGTATAAGGAGCACCAATCAGAACACAAAACATACCCAGGGTGAAGTGGAGTAAAAACGAACAAAATGGGGCAAAAATGAACAGACTTTGCAGACATTTAAAATTAGTTCTATAAACTAATTACTTCACCAAATGTCATAAATACTTTACATGTTCATTAAATAAATTAAAATGATCGTTTTTACCCCACTGTTCATTTTTGTCCCACTTCACCCTATAATTTTGTTGTGCACTGAGAAACTGATATCTTAACATTGTAAAAATTCACTTTCTACAGATTGTTCTCAGTACAATTATATTATTTTTTACTATTTCACATTGCAATGAGCACAATAAAGATTGCCCACTATAAGATATCGGTTTTTCAGTGTTTGTGAGTGGTCACGTGGTCTACTTCAAAGAATGTCATACAATATTATCTCGTGATATCTTCTTTTTATATTATACGATTATTTCAAACTGTTTGAGAATATTATTGTACCGACATCAATACATTTTCATTCAAAACACATAATAATGTGTGCTCTGATATAATTTTATATTCCATTATTTAGTATTATTTTATCAGTACAATCTCTTTATAATGCCAATTAAACTTTTATTAAACAAAAAAAAAAAAAAAAAAAAATAAAGACTCAACCAAACAAATTTTAGTTTATATTACTAA
>JAAMPD010002063.1:0-17582 GCA_025266255.1 Trissolcus basalis
CAACTTGTACATAAACAACAAAATGTACGNTCCCCAGGCAGGTCTCCAATATAACTGTCGAATCATCCTTTTTTTTTCTCCCTCGTGAAATTTTTGGAAACCATCCATGTTTTTACAATAAAATTTATATGAGATGATGCATTTGACATGTATATAACATTTACGTTTTCATATACAGTAAGAGCAACTCGAGTAAATGTTGCTCTTTTATGAACAATTGTCATAAAATTAAAAAAAAAGTATTGACAACACTGATATTGTTTTTAAAATTTATTTTTTTCATTTATCATGAACTTTTTAATATTTTTTTTTGTTTCGCTAAAAGTTACTTTTTTTTTAAATTGATACAATTTATGACATTGATGACAAATTTTATTGTTAGTTGTTACTTGTTTTAACTATTTATTATTATTGTATTTAATAAAAAAAATTGATTAATCAGCAATATCGCCTTTGAATTTAATAAAAACAAGCCATCAGCTAAAAAAGGGATTTCAACGTCAAAAAGCAACCCTTATAGAAGTTGGGAAAAATCAGAAGACAAAGACTCTCGAGTTCTTTAGCATAACTGACAGCCCTTATTCATCCCTTCGGTGGTCTTTCAATTTCTATCGCAAAACAATGATAAATCACGGTCTCGTTGTTCATCAACGTACACACAGCTCTCGACATGAATTTTCATCTTGAGCTTTTGAAAAATTAACAGCCAATCAATAACCGAAAGTTGATTAACGCCAACTTAATCGTGTCTAATTGAATTTGACGACTCAATATCCATGACAAACGCGATCCAATAAATTTGGCTGTTAATTTTGCATGATTGGTTGAAAGCATCTGGGCGCCCAAGATGGCCAGAAAGAGTGTCGTTGCACTTAGGCGCGCAGTGCATTTCGAAACGGCTTCGTTAGATGATAAAGTCTATCTGGACATCGACGGTTAATGGAGTTTCTTCGTAAGAGATGCCGAGGAGCGACGACCTCGGCACGAAAGTGAATTATTCCCTTAAATCTTGAAATCCAATTGCACACGCGACTTTCTCTTGAAATTTCTTGCCGGCAATCCGATACGTTCATTTAAATTCATTTTCATTTACAAATTCAGTTTCGTAATCGTGCAACTTTTTTTTTCTTCATTTCTTATCCTTAAACACACCTAACCATATATTACCTTTTGCAACTTAAAATTAATAAATAAATTATCAAAATGTTCTCCAGTTTCTATCCAGTTTAATGCGTTATTATAATTCCATTTCTTTTGTTTCAATTTACTTATTTCTCATCGTGTAATTAAATTTTATTTATAAAAAGAAGAAATTCTTTTTTCTTAATTTTTTGTTTTTCTTTTTTGTTTTTTGAATTTCATCTTGGTTTTTGTTGTTGTATATTTGTTCTTTGGCTGTGTTTTTATTTGTTTTTTCTACGTTTTGTTTTTAAACAACATTCTGAAAAGAGGAAATTATGATACTTGAAATAATTTAGCGTCCACTTGGTTTAATTGCAAGAATGTTAATACAGCGGTGAAAGCTTTTGAGTTGAACAGTCGAAGGCAGAAAAAGTTGAAGAGATGCTGTTTCCGAGAGTGGCAACAACAAGGAATGGCAAGTGCAAAATTTGTACAAAAGAACGAGGTGGTATAAGAATATTTTACCAGACGGACAAATTCGCGCAATTTTAAAAAACCACCGGTCTTGGCGCGGCTTTGAAAAGAGCCGAATGCGCCTCACATAACGAAGTAAATTAATTGCGAAATTTATTTGACTTGAATGAAACATTCGGAATGTTCACAATTTCCGGCCGATGTTAATTTTATAATAAAAAAAATTACCTTATACAACGAAAATTGACGATAAAAAATGAATTATAATGTTGGCAAAGTTTTAATTAATAAAACCAAGTTGTAAGTGAATGTAAAAGCGTAAAAAATTGTTATGTATACTATAAATATTGAAAAGTGATAAGTAAAAACAAAGTTTAGTTGAAAAATGACAAAATAAAGTGGAAATGGAAATTTATTAATAGAACGAATAAAGATTAAGTTTAAACTGATGAGATAAGCAGAAACGTCGTGACACGATTTTGGGGTAAATTGAATTGGGTGGCAGGCAAGAAGGTCGTCAATTTATCGCTAAAATCAACTCATCAGTCTGTCCCATTTACTTCCTGGAGGATGTAAAACCGAATTGAATATGGCAGACGAGTCGCGTAGGAAAAAGCAGTTGGCCGTCAACGATTGGTTTTGCGAGACGAATCATTTCCCGCATCAGAGACTGGCATGATATTGCAAAGTAATGTGCAAACATACAGATGGAAGTACAAATAGTTTGACTTTCACTCATGTCAATATTGATTCCGCTGGGGAAATGGCTTATGATCCATGGAAAACAAAGTAATTCCAATCCCTCGATAAACCAATGTGTCCTTGTTTCTGTTTTATTCGCCCACACCGATACAACTCAACAAAACACTTCTTTTCAATTCGAACATCAAACTAATTCAGACACGAGATCAATCAATAACATAAAAATGAAATCTGTCAAATTGAATGGAATTGTGAAACGCAAACAAATAGTTTTTCATTCCAAACAATGAAAACTAAATGTGATTTACAATCTTGGTACATTCTAATTTGTTGCAAAATGTGCAATCTTTTTTTTTTTTTTTTTTTTATTAAACTTACAAGAGTTTTCATAAGGGCGCTCAATTCTTTAGTGACCACAGCGAATTTAAGAAAAGCAGCGCCAATATCTGGTTCCTGTTCTTTAAGGGCTGCATCACCCAGTCGTTCCAAAGCACGGCCCAAATAAACTTCGTTATCTACGTGAGCTGAAACAAAAATAAGCATTTCTTTTTGAATGACGGAATAATCGCCTCGATTTTTCATTTCAAATGTTTATCTTTAAACAGTAGACAAACGCCATTCACACATTATGCATTCACATCACGCCCAACTGGAACATAAACTGATAACAAAATCTGATTAAATAATTGCCAGTTCTTTACATCGAGCCTCGAGAATTGAGTCTCGTTTCATCAAAACGTTCCTCTCTTGTACATTTTAAACGGTCGCTGTTAGTTCGAGACTTTTCAAGAAACGCGTTCTGATTACAATTCATCAAGGGCTGAATTTAGGTCACAGTTTTATGTCGCTAAATAACTGTTTTGGGGGAAACTTTTTTAAGGGAAACAAATTGAAAAACTAATAACAGCATTTAATTCGTCTTTAAAACGTTCTTTCGACAAATTTCCACGTTCCAGATCGTTTTAGTTGCAAACTAGTTTACAAATTTCTTTTAAACTTGTTATCTTCAGCGCCACCTGATGGGCAACTGATGAAAATCTGGACAAAAATCAGTTGTAATTAGTTTGGAACAATCAAAAGAACTTGAATGAAAAGTAATTTTGCCATCGGTGAAAATGGTAGGCTTTTGAATATCGGGTTGCCAAACAGATGAGCGAACTCGAGTGGAAAGTGAACAAACAATTGCGAATTACAAAGTGTTTAGAGGTATTAGTTGGATGGTGATTAAAAAGCAAAAAGGCAAAGCTGGTTGGGTCCGAATTTGTTTGAAGCAGACGTCGCTTTTGAGAATGAAAGTCGACATTTGAGCTCGGAACAGACAGAAGCATTGTGATCTCGAGGGCCGGCGGGTCATGGCGTACGCCGCCAACTAGACACGAGATCGATTTTCCTGGCGCCAGCTGCGCGCAAAGCCTCATCACTCTCGTTCGATCGTTCCTCCACATTTTTGCACAATCATGCATCTTCCCTTTACATCATCGTTCTTCCTCCTTCGTCGACCTTGTACTTCAAGATTCATTTTTTCCGATAAACAAACAGCCGACCAGGTGCACAGCAATTTTGAAACGAGAGCTAAACCAACAGAGGCGCACTTTTGAAATTAAATTTTTCTGTCATAATTAAAAGCGTGCGTTGCGATAATTAATTGAATTAGATATAGTTGGCTCGCGAGTTCATTCCAACGGCGCACTACAAATAGCTGTGTACGCTTTTTTGTTCGTTGCGCGCAAGACTATTCAATTCCGTGCATACAATCGTGACATACAGAATCGTCAAACTAATTTGAATCAAACGGCTTACCATTGCCTGAATTGTGTATTGCCTTGATTGCTTTTTTCAGCTTCGTCAGGCCATCTCTATCGTAATCCAGAGTCTGAAAAAGAAGATAAAGAAACGATTTATTTATATTCCTTGTAATTAATTATGTTTATTTTTCAATTGCATAACTTAATTCGAAACAATTATAATAACAATTGTTTTTGTTTTGATTAGAGTGAAGTGAGCTACATTATAATACGTTATTAATTGGATGTTACACATTTGAGGTTATGTTATCATTTGTTAATCGCATATATAAAATATATTACAACTCAAATATAAAGTGTTTTTTATTTGGTAAATATAAGTAAAAAAAGATATTCCATTTTTTTAAATTAATTATATACAGGCATTTTCTTAATTACTCTCTGTAAAATTTACACATGAAGTTAGCTACTATTTGCAAGTAACCAACTTATTACCATTTGTTAATTAGCATATATAAAACATACTATAACCTCAAATCTAAAAGTTTCTGTTCTTATATAAATATTAAGTAAAAAATATCAGATTTCAGTTTTTAAATATCAATTTTATAAACATTTCTTAAATATCAAAATTGCAAATTTTTTACAAGAAGTTAGCAACTATCTCTTAATAGCCAACTTCAGAGATGTCATTAACCTATAAAATCTGACTGGTTCTGTTATTTAAAAAATGCGGTAAATCTTAAAATTTGGGACAATATAAGCATATAACATTTTAGATAGTACATAAAGTATGTCAGACATGAAAAAACTTAATTCCATTTACTCGTCAGAAAGGCAAACCAAAACAAACATAGATTCCATTTTATATATTAGTGAGGATTAAGGTAAACAACCTTTTTGTCGTTTATACCGGTTCATTTCATCAGAAACTTTTTCATTGTACTAAAAATCAGAGTATGAAAATAAAAAAGATATATTTGTTTTGAAAAGGGACAATCAGCGAACGTGCGACAGAGATGGGAGATAAGAAACAAGGTTCTTGAAGGTCGAGTTGGGAACGTATCGTGCGAGCGACACTGACCTCATGTAATTTTGGCCAATCGAGTGTTGCGATCATGAATGAGCGAAAGAAAGCAGCCGAGGCAAAAGAAACAAACTGCGATGGACCGCAGCTAACAAAAGACAGAGAGATCAACCAATTAAAACAGGTTTCGGACGTTGGCTCAAGTGTTTTCTCGAGAGACAAACTTGTGGTTGCTGGAAAATGACAAGGAAGGAGCCAAATAACATGCTGTTTTCCGCTTTTTTTATTCTCTAATTTCTCCAATCTCACTAATTTGAAAACTTAAAAAATGCTAAGCAATTAACCTAACTACGTAATTTTCGTTACTCTTTCTAACCTGATTTTTACTCCTGTTAAATTAACGTTGAAACAACGTTACATAAACATTTGGCTTTTAATTAACGTAAGTTTTAAAAACATCACCGAACTATTTTTTCACAGTTATGTTGGCAATGAAAATTGTGTTTTATATAAAAAAAAAAAAATGATATCGCTCTGAAATCCATACAAGCGTGATAGCATCTCTTGGAGTAAATTTGTAATTGGCTTACGTGCGATATCTCGGATCTACGCCAACAGACTACCAGGCTTGCAAATTCTAAATAAAACCACGATAAAAGAAATAAAAACATTCAGCAATTTTCACCCCGCTGAATGCATTGTTTTCAGCGCGTGCGTTTCATTTTGAATTCATTTTTTTATCCCCCCACCAGATGATTATCTACGATTCTAATCTTCCGTAACTTTATCGCCAGTTTTATTATTTTTTATCATTTATTTTCGAGTGGAACATTTATACACGCAAACAACAAGCTGGAAACATAATTTTGTCATTGATTTTTTAATTGAATATCATTTAAACTGTGCCAAGGTCACTCGGGGGTCACACTCAGTCCCAAAAACAGTTCGAAAGTATGACTTCGTACCGGTGAAAATAACTTATTATTTATATTTACGGAAACGTACCCTTCCGCGTGACCGCAGACGCATTACCGTTTCAAGGTCACACGGTTCTTTGTTTGTTTTTGTTCGAGCGTGCACGTGAATGTCTAAACTGACGGAGACACCAAAAAACAGGTCTTCAGGTTATGTTTTTTGTCATTTTTATCATCGGGAGGTTATCAAGTTGAACAAAAAAAATAATAATAATAATTTTGTTTACATACCGATGACCTTCGACAGGATAAGACAAATAAATGTAAAATTCGTGTTCAATTTTTTTTAAACGAAGGTCAAAAGTTGAGGGCAAATATTATTGTTTACAATTTGGTGACCTTTGGCAGAGGATGGAAATAAAAACAGGACGATTGAGGGGGAAAAAAGCAACTTTGCTAATTGTGCGTTAAGTATCAAGTTGTTGGTTGACCGGTGATGCTTCGAAATCGCAAGCGACACACCTCGTTCCCTATACGCCGAGGAAGGGAGGAACGAATGGAATTTCTGCGCTCGACCTTGGTAGGTCGTTTGGGTCTGAGCGTCCTGCATATGCTCGTCGAAAAAAAAATGATGTTTGATAGCACAAGATAGCGTCTTGCATCTCCTGCCGAATGTACAAGGTCACTCGTGTTATCAGAACAATTTTTGTTGTTTTTATTTTTACATCTTCCGTTTTGGGAAATTGGATCATGGCCATTTTTTTTTGTATCAAATTATACAGTCGGTTTTTTATAAAAATTCTAAACTTTTAAAATACCAAAGTCAGCAGTTGGAAGGAATTTCAATTAAAAGTCATTGGACAGGTTTAAAATTCGGACGCGCGTTGAAAATTTTTTTGTCATTCATCGCACGATCTGATTGTAACGAATGGATTTGTTTCTTTTCCGTTTTTTCCTTGACTCATCTCATTAACATGTTTCCAAAAAGGCAAAGTCTTATTCATGAGCTGACTTTTTGTTTATTTTTCAGCGACTGAAACCCCGCTTTGGACTTGTTCTTTCAAAAAATGATTGCGACGGATTTGGACGAACGATAAATAAATAACCAGCAGAGCGATGCGAAAAAAACGAAAAACGGTGGAAATTTTGGGACGACGGTGTAATTTTGTATTTAGTCGGTGTATAATTGCGATGGTTTGTATCCTCGTTACCCTACATTTCATACAATTGTGGTAATTTATACATTCAAGTTCCCTGAGCAATTTGCACTCAAAGAACCTGCAATCATTTTCTCAAAACCTATTTATTTAATGAAACACTTGGTTACAGAGATTACATACAGAAATGTCCATTTTATTGTTATATGAAATGACATAATCTCAACAACGGTACAATGGCCTACAAAATTACAAATACAACAACTGGTTCAGCGAAATACCACGAGCGTATACAAACTCAATTTCAATGGAGACAACGTTTTGGTTTGTACAGATAGCGCCAGACATGATATCAACTGATTCCAAACAAATTCGTACATTTTTGTTCTCATAAAATTGTATTTACAAAAGTTGTACAATTATTCTTGTAATTAACCACCAGGCAGCGCCACTGAAACTGCAAATGAGTTCTTGATTTGTTGACAAATGTGAATGTAAAAGTTAGATCCCAAAACTCGCCACCAGGCGGCGCTACAAAAACAAATTTTGAGTTTTAGATTAGTTGATTTAGTTACAAACAAATATATTGACTTTTTATCAATTTTTTCAGATTTCATAAAATTTATTTACAAAAGTTATGAAATTGTTTCTATAATTAACTACTAGGCGGCGCCACAAAAACACTTTTTGAGTTTCAGATTAGTTGATTCAATGAAGAACAAATATATTGACTTTTTATCAATTTTTTCAGATTTCAAAAATGTATCTACTAAAGTTATCAAATTATTTCCAAAATTAACCACCAGGCAGCGCCACTGAAACTACAAATGATTTTTTGAATTGTTGAAAATTGTGAGTGTAAAATTTGTAAATTCCCAAAACTCGCCACCAGGCGGCGCTACGAAAACAAATTATGACTTTTAGAGTGGTTGATTTAGTGAAGAGCAAATATTGACTTTTCATCAATTTTTTTTCAGATGTCAAATCGTATTGGAATCAACGAGAAGGGATAAAAACGAAAGGTAAAATGGACGTGTATTTTTGTACTGTCACAGGAAATGAAGTGTAATCGAAGGAAAGGCAGGCGGATTGTGGTCGCAGTTGAGCTCGGCAAATGGAATAGGAATAACTCAACAATGAGCGTATGATGGCATAACATTAAGTTGGACGCGCTCAACACGTAGTCTACGACTTCCGGGACATGGACGCGCGAGTCGCTGCTCCGGATATCCGCGGACAGTGTTCCTCGTCCCAGACCGATCGCCGAAATATATAAGCAGGCTCTATTTTCGAAGCGCGAGTGTGTGTTTTGCGTCGTCGACTGACCCCGGCCAATTGTTCCTTTCTTCCGTATTTGCCTGTTCCAAACTTACTTTGAAACAAGCAAACAGCGAAGACTTGTTAACTTCCATCCAGTTGCAGCAGTTCGAAACTTGTCATTTTGAATACAAATGTGTGCAGATTGAATTATGTTTACTCATTAGACAAATAAAAACGGTAACTCCGTTTGGATTGGTTTGTCTCCATTTGTTAATTTCAATTTGGATTTTATTGAAATCAAGTTGAATTGAAAGATACGACTTGTTTGTAACTGCATTTTTGTAAACAAGATGAAAATTAGTTATTGAGCGCTTGTGAAATGGTCAGTAATGAGTTTTAATTAGCAATTTCAAGCCAATGAAAAAAAAAAAAAAAATTAGGCGTTAAGAAATCGGTAGCCGTGTGGTAATAAATAGGGATGATGTAAATACTAAGTCATTTTTGTTGCGATGATTGTTCGGTGAATGTGCATCCTTAATGATTCTTTTTTGATTCGCTTGTCATGTTGGTTTATTTATTTATGAAAGGAGATAAATTCAGAAGGGAATAAAAAGAAGTCGAGGCAATGCGGAAGAACGGAGCCAGTTAGCGGGGATAAACATATAACTGTCACGTGGGCTGCTCGCAAATGCGATGACACACACTGACCGGCTAATTAAATTTGAATTTGTTTCAAACTTGGCTTTTGAGACTTAACTTTTGGCTTTTCAAGATTTTGCAATTGATTTGACGTGAAAGCGCGTGCTTTCAAGTCACAAAAAGTGGACAATTCTGATGTGACGAGTGCTTTCATGTTTTTGCTCATAATCAAAAAGAAAAAACTTGTGTTTTCTGAAAATAAAAGAAATAAAATTCTTCATAATTATATAAATAATAAATAAAAAAAGATGCTACTCTTATTTATGTAATTAAATCTTTTTTTTTTGTTTCATATGTATATCGTGTAAAGAAACAAAAAATGATGATATGAGTTGAAATAAAATATTCAAATAATAATGTAGAAACAACGAAAACATGAAAAGAAAGTCTAGTAGTTTCATTGTTAGAAATAATCGTTGCATTTTCACTCTTTTTACGCATAGCTAGGAAGTAAAAATTATAAAACGAATCCGATGATCGATAGACGGAAGAGAAGTCATCGTTCCTGAACTAATCGAATGAGAGCCTGAACTGATTATTGGTTTCAGAATATAACGAAGGAATAGCTGACGTTGACTGTTGACACCGCAGCGCGAGCAGATCATCAGTTCACGGTGGCAGAATCGTCGGTCGATCTTGTAGAATGATTAGTTGAGTTCAACTAAACTGATTAAACGATAGATGTTCACAGTTTGGAACGATGCAATTTTTTCACTCCATAACACGGGAATTCTCCTCATTTAAAAATAATAAATTGAAATATGATATAGTTGAAAGTAATACCAAACAAAAGCTGTTGTACTTCGTTGAACAAAAAAAAAAAAAACAGTTAAAACGTTATTCTCAGGCTTCAAAGATGAATTGTTCCAGAGTTTGAAACTCGCTTTAAAGTGTTGTTTGCAGTTGCGAATAATAAAAATTGCGTTAGAAGAAAAAAAAATACATTTGTCATTCCTGGTCCCACAAAAGAACTCAAAAATCCAACTTTGTTATGTGACCTAAGTAAAAATTCGTACGGTTTCTTGGGTGTCATATATGAAACCATATATGACACTTCTGAGATGCACATACTGAGTCATCATATACAAAAAGTTATGTCACAAAGATGAATCACAAAAATTGGAATCGTGTTTATAATTGTAACATATATTTTCACGCATATATGGGTTCATATATGAATTGATATGGGGTCATGTGAAACTGTGTTATGAGTCATAAGTAATGGTTTGTATGAAATGGGACTGACATTCATCTATGTGACATAAATGGGTCTTATATATGGGACATGGAAAAAAAAAGTTTGCACTATGGTAAGACAAGGAGCTGGGGGCCGTGTGACAAAATCGATAATCGTAGAGGCTGGGATAGTACCTCTTCGAGCGCGGTGATGGTCTGTCTGCACTGTGGCATTCGCGTGACGAAAGTGGAGGTCGTCGGCGAGTTGTAGTCCTCCCTGGTCTCGTCGACGAACTCGCTCACAGCGATTAGGCCCGGCATGCTGATGGCTCGTTCGAACAATCACAACAACCAATAACAAACCAACAATCTGATCCTCTCAGATCAACAACGGACCGGGCCGCCGCCGACGAGGCTCAAAGCCCAGTGCATAGATAAACCAACTGTCAGGCCAACGTGTCGCGACTTTTCCTCGCGTTCTCTCTCTCTCTCGCTCTCCTCGGCGTTTCACTCGAACGCGCAAATCCACTCCCTTTCTTAATCGCGCGCGCGCGTTTTCTTTTCTAGCTCGCGGGATTGTTGGGCATGTTTTTTGCACCGCACGCGTCCACTAAGCAAACTCAAAAGCTCGGCCTTTGCGTTCGCGCTCCTCCGGCTCACGACATGCGACGTCCCGTCCCTCACGGCGCTCGAAACAACGTAATCCTGCGAGAGCGCTGCTGCTTGCAGCTTCCGCGGCGGCGTTACTGCCGCGCCACAACCTTTGCGCAAAATCCAAACGGCCACAAAAGAGAGAGGAGGGCGCCGCGCACTCTCAGCGCCCCCTGCCGACCGCTGTGATTTTTTGTACCGGCGGAACATTCGTGGTGATGATTTTGCCGACTGAGTAGAGGTGGCGACGGTAGTTCGCCAGTCGGCCGGTAGGGGTGGCAGCTCTTGACCGATCGCTGTAGATTGCATTGCTGTTCTGAATTCGCGGAACGGGAATAAGACGGTAAGATAACGTAGGCGCAGCGAACGATGAAAACGACCGTGGTATGGCGGTAGCCGCCAAAATTTTTTATGCGGCAAAATTTCAAAATTTCATTTATTCAACAAAATTCAAGAAAACCTTTGTTTACCTTTGAAAACAAGTGCTTTCAATTAGAATTGTCAAATTTCGTTGAAAAACAAATGAATGTTCACATGACATATTCAAATATTTTAGGGTTGAATGGAAAAAAAATTCTGATCGCACAACAGTAAAAATCTATCTCCTCCTTCATTTTTCCAAACTGAATGCTGAAATTTGGTAGGAATTATTAAAATTAAATGCTCTACAGACTGTAGTCGTGTTTTTTTTGAAAATCAAGCTTTTTCATATGTTTTGATATTTTATTTCTGAAACAAGGGATGATTCAACCCTAATTTTTGCACCATTCAATTCCTCGTCCTCGAAATATTCTAAATTAATTTTTTGGTAATTTTCAGACCACTTGGTGATAGGGCTAGAAATTCACCTCAGCCCTCCCTTAACAAGTCAATCTCATTTTGTCTTTCTCACACTTGTGAACACCACTAGCGCCATCTTTGTTGCACCTATATAACTTGCAACGCTTTCATATAGTACCTTCCATTTTGTTTCAGTTCCGAAAATTCCGTATGGCAGAGTATATATAATACTTTGGTAGTCGGCAAAGACGCATTCAAGGATTCAAGCGCCCACTGTACACTACATAACCTTAAAAATTTGAAAGTAAACAAAACACGTGTGTGAGGTAGTTGAAAAGTAGTGTTTTGACGTGAGTTTAAAAGTTATCAACAAAATGTTGGCGCGACACAGACGCAAACAAAGGGAATACCTCTACCGAAAATCAATTCAGGACAAATACAGAACGATCCAAGAAAGAAAGGATAGTGTGAAAAGAAGCTTGGAGGAGAACATCCCGATCCATCCGGATCTACGTGAGAAGGCCTTGCACTACCAAACCAGAGCGAAATTCGAAGATGCTGGTCCTGAGATGGCCGTGGCCATTGGCACGGATATGGGCGGTGCGTTGGCGTCCAGCGAGGATGACGAATACAGATGGGCTGGTGTTGAGAATCCCAAAATTATGATCACCACTTCCAGAGATCCCAGCTCTAGATTGAAGATGTTCGCTTCTGAACTGAGACTTATTTTTCCCAATGCACAAAGAATGAATCGAGGTGAATTTCTATACATTTTTATATATATTTATAATTATTTATTAATCATATAAATTGAAAAATAAAATATGTTTTGTTTCGTGTAAATTTCATTTGTAATAATATTTTTAATGCTTTTAGGTAATTATGAAATGAAACAGTTAGTTCACGCCTGCAGAGCAAACGATGTAACAGATTTCATAATTGTGCACGAACATCGCGGTGTGCCAAACTCTCTTGTGATTTGCCACATGCCATACGGACCAACAGCGTACTTCACCCTGACAGACGTGATAATGCGCCATGATATTCCGGATATTGGGAAGATGTCAGAGCAGTATCCCCACTTGATATTCCACAACTTCAAAACTAAACTGGGAATTCGAACGATGAATATTTTGAAGTACCTTTTCCCTGTGCCGAAGGAGGAGAGCAAGAGAGTCATCACCTTTGCTAATCACGACGACTACATCTCATTCAGACACCACACTTACACGAAAAACAAAGGCAGGGAGATAGAATTGAGCGAAGTGGGGCCGAGATTTCAGATGAAACTTTATGAGATCAAATTGGGAACTTTGGATACAGAAGGAGCTGCGGAAACTGAATGGGCTTTGAGACCCTACATGAACACGAGTTACAAAAGGAGATTTTTGTCAGACGATGATGGATGGAAACAGGAGGACAGCGTTTAGTTTGTTAATTTTGATTTTGTATGTAAATAATCGATGTAAATACTAATTTGTTTTACATTAAAAAATGTATTTCAATGTCGGAAATAATTCTTTACATCTCGTGCAACGTTATAAAAGTTTCTCCTCTTTCAAAATGAAAACTTTAAAAATTAATCCTACAAAATTAAATCAGATCTGTTAAAGAAAATAATCGTCCAATTGAATGAATTATCATGAAGAAGCAGATGCATCTCGCAAAACTGAAGTCCAGTTACAACCCGTGTAACATTTTCGTTTCGTGCAATAGTCGAGGACAGATTTCCAGTATGGATCTTGAGACAAGAGGCCTGGATTTCCAACAATAATCAGCAACGATCGGGCTCGAGTAATCGCAACGTTGAGTCTCTGAGGAGCTGAGACAAAACCAAGCGAAAATTTCACATCCTGGTCTACGAAGTTGCTGACTGATCTCACGGTCGATACTATAATCACGTTCCTTTCCTGTCCCTGAAACTCCTCGACTGTACCTACTTTTGGAATATCCACCCCCACATCACTGATTAAATTTCGAATCTCTGCCACCTGAAATTTGAATTGACAAAATGTTCAATTTAAATTTATTTTCCATTTCTTTTTTCATTTTATTAACCATTCTTTGTTGTCTCACTTGTTTTTTGTACGGTGTAATAATCCCGATATCGTCAGCATCAAACCCTTTTTCACAAAGTCTTAAAAAGTACAGATAAATTTGTGTAGCCTCCTCGAGATTGTACCAACTAGGACTGTCTTCGTCTTGTCGATTGACACCGTTGACTCCATGAAAAACTATAGCAGGCGCTGGTCCTCTTCTTTTTGGCAAATCGTCCCTCATTCTTTCTAGAAGCATTGCTTCCCTACTGCCTTGGTACTGAATCTACAATCAACAAAATCATTTTTATTATTTTCCAATTCTTAAAATTATACTCAACAAAATAAAGGAAAATTTTATAAGATATGAAATACTAACAAAAGGTATCAGTTCTGAATCATAGAACATATCGTTCGGTAGTTGTAAAATTTCTGGCAAGCTTCGGTAATTGATCAGTAACTTGGTCACAAGCCTCGGATCGTAACCGTTTTTGAATCCTACGGTGTCTCTTTGGTATGGGAAAAGTTGGAGCAGTCGGACCAGATACGACTGACTGTACCCAAAATGGGCTGCTAGTTTGCTGATAACAACCGGGCCAAGTTGAAGTGGATCGCCTGCGAGGATTGCTTGACCAGTCTCCAGGTCGAGGTAGGATAGCGGAATCATACACTCAGGTTCAGGAGCCTGTCCCGCCTCGTCAACTAAAACGTGGGTGAACTGACCCTTCTTGAAACCCATGTTGTGCAAAATCCCCAGGGATGCACAGGTCCCCACAATGATCCGATGACGACTCAGTTGTCTGAGATTCAAACTTCTGCTCTGATCCTCGCTGGGATAACTAGATTCAAATCTGATCCCATTGGAATTTGATGATGTCAGATCTGCAACGGCACAATAAGGTCGGAGACGTTCTGGAATCGCGTCGCTGGTCATGTAGTAATGCGCCACCAAGCGTACCTGAAAAAAATACAATTTCCAAAATGAAATAACCAAAATTCAAATTAACATTGCAATTTGAACATTTTTATCTGATTTGAAGTTAAATTATGAAATTCACTCAAGTTCTAAAAGATGTTTTCAGTTAAAAAACACTCTACCAGATCGCCAGGTTTAAGGACATTATATTCCAAAAGTCTTTCAGCGATGAGATTGGCAGAACTGTTTGAAGGTGTTGCAACCAATATCCTGCTGTCTGTAATCAAAGTGTAGATCTGCAAAACAGTTTCTACGATGGTGATAGTTTTGCCTGTTCCAGGAGGTCCGAAGATAACATAAGGCAACGGTCTCGCAACTCCAGACAGAATGTTCTTCACCGCTTCCTTCTGGTACTCGTTCAATCTTTCATTGTACCATTTCAGTTTCTTCGTTCTCAATATTTCTCGGCACCGTTTGACTTTATCCTCGTCTTTCAAATCTTCAATCTCTTTCATAAGATCCGACAATTTTGAACCACGACCGTTATCATTTCTGACGCTTTCCTGACTTTCGATTTTCTTTTCTTCTGGTTCCTGTTCCTCCAGGACGTACTGTGGATCCTTCTCCATAACTCGCGCAGGGAACAGGAAATTAATTCCTAGGTTCTGATAAACTGCCCTCACAGCTCGTTGACCTCGAGCAAGAACAATCGTTGAAGCTTCAAAATTCACTCTGCAATCTTCTCGGTTGTAATTTTGGTGAAACGATTGACCGAATTTTAAAAAGACCTCCGAGTTGCGAATCTTGTGTATGAAACCTTCGAATGGTCCTTTGACTGAAAATAAAACAACATTGAAGTACAAAGAAGTCCAATTAAATACACTTCATTTTATATTTACTATTTTCTAATGCCGAACATACGATTTTTGTTAACAAATTTGAATAGGCAAATCACTTTGTCCCCGACGATCAACGAAGGTCTTTTCTCAGCCAACCCTGGCACTTGCAGGGTCAAAAATTCACCAGACCTATTGAAGACCGCACTTTCCATAGCATACATCTGGATATTAATCTTCAGAGCAATCTCCTCAAGGTGAAGCAGATGTTGAAAGATGTTCACATAAGTCGCAAAGTTCAACGTCTGTCCAAAGCTCGGGAACGCCGCAAGGATCTCATTCTGAGCCTCACGAGTGGACATCTTGGAGTTTGCAATCTTGATCACCAGTCTCTCCATGTTCTTGCTGACACGAAAGTTTCCATCCTGTACCGTGAAATGTGCCTTTGGAAACGGGCTCACTCCGCGGACACGAGACTGGTAGTCCTCGCTCCAGTCCCTCACCTCGACATTACGGTTGAAAGAACTGCCAGCTCCAGGATTCAGCACCCTGACCATATCTTTGGGCTTGACATTGATCGTCACCAGTCGAGCGATCTGGAACGACTCGAAGTGGAACATCACCAGCTCCGTGGACTTTCCAACAAACCTGCCTCTAATTATGAAAACGTAATTGATGACCTCACCACCTTTGAGGTACACCTCGTCATTTTCCCTCGGACGCAACAGTCTCAGCTGGGACTGATTCTGATCAGCTGATAGGGAACATTGTTTAATCACTCTGACCACACAGCCTTTGTTTGCAACGGAAATCTTAAGCTCTCTTTCCTGCAGCATCTCCAGTCTGACTTCCAACCCGTTGTCTACCTCAATTCCATTTTTATTCTTTTCCAAATCATTTATATTCGAAGGAAGTTGAACTCCGTGTTTTATGTTGGCTACCTCTGATTTCTTTACCTGTAACAGAACAAAACAGACTCTTTTTTCAATCACAAAACTTTTTTTTGATTCAACTTTCGTTACTATTTCATGTTTGCAATATTGGGTTCGTTCAAGTGGTTTACCTTGTGTAAAGGATACATAAGGAGAGCTCTCCATTTGTAAGACTGATAAACACTCTCAATACAATCACAAGCAACAGTATCGCCGACACAGGGAACGTATCCCATTCCAATAGCGGACCTATGAAAGAAAATCTTCATGTTGATGTTACCGGTATAGTTGGTGGGATCAAAATTAGTAACAGTGCCTAGGATCGTCTTCGACAACATCGGCTCGATCCTCGTAACAGCGACCACTTCGCCGGCAAGGTCCGGAGCGTCCGGATCAACCGCCACACGAGCAGTAATTTTCACACTGTCGCCCACAAGGGGCACAAAGTCTGAGGCGACCGAGTTGAGGTCGATGGTGAGGTCGCCGGCGTACACAAGTCTCCCCTCCCGCTTTGACACCACCTCGACCAACGCCCTGGTCTGCATCTTCTGACGGTTCACCCGGTTGCAAATTTGCACCGAGTCGCTCTGCTCCTCCGAAGTTGAATCGTTGACCTGCCAGTCCTCGATGATGTTTTCGATCCTGCTGACTTTCACTTCCTTGTCTTCGTCCAACTGGTAGGCTAGATAACGAACTTTCATCCCGAGACTGAGATCTGAAGGGGCGTTTTGGCTCGGACAGTAAAGCTCGTTGTTGATGATAACGTAGTTCTCGGAAATTGTGGTGATCCTCCCCTCAGCGTGGAAACAACTTTCCTCGTCATCTATTGGAGGTTCGTCTGGAAACGAATCTTCGTTGGCCACTTGCATGGCCCTCTCCAAAACTGTGATCTCATCTTCCTGATCATCTTCCGGCTTTTTGTCACCGAATACCAAGTTGTAAGCGGACGAGGAAATCGCTGCTATCAGTGAAAACATCTTGTCTAAATGTGATTAAGAATGAAGCTTCTGTAATAAAAAAATGTTTTATATTTTATTCGTTTTGTATTGGTGTTGTAATGTTTTGAATTAGTTTGATTACTTTTTTTTTATTCTTAAATTTCATTCTCATCAAGGGCCGTTGTTATTTGTTCAAAAAGATAGTAAATATAAAAAC
>JAAMPD010002064.1:0-17550 GCA_025266255.1 Trissolcus basalis
GAAATCCAGTGTTATGTTTACACCAACATTGTTCTCATCTTTGGTCAAGTATTAACAAAAAAAAATTGACACCTAAATTTAAGAAGATTTTTGTTAAAAATGTATACTTTTTCTATCCTTTGTTAGATAAATTATGCAAATCTTTTTCTTTTTTTTTCTTTTTACGAGCCAACATTATTTATATAGTATTTAAATACCAACACAAAACCTCAAATACAAATCTAAAGACGATTGCTAACGGAAATGATACGTAAATATGTAATATCCACTTGGTAACATTCGGTCAACATGTAGCAAAAGAATAGTCGCTCGAAGAATATTGCAGTTGATCTTGATTATTTCCCATTTTTAACAAAAATAAATAAACGACAGAATCAAAGCTGACAAAGTTAAATGCATCGTTATCAGAACGACTAATTAATTGAATCTGGAGCATGGACAATAACATAATTATGTTATCAAAAAGAAAACATCTTTGAAAGAAATCCTCATCCCCTCGTCAAACTTTTATTCCTGTCACGATGGCATTGTTGCTCCAATCAATATCAAAAATACGTCAAAATTGATCTTTATTTTCAAACCACACAATCAAAGTCTTTGAAAACAAACAATACAGAAATGCAATGTAAAATAGTGAAATAACAAAGATCAAACAATAGAACAAAATTTGTTTGTATAAATTAAGGATTGGTGAGGTCTTTTGGTATCAAAAACGAGCGATTCAAGAGAGGTAACCTAACCAAAAATGCTCCAATTGAATAGCACAGTTGGAACTTGAGATGAAACCAAAAATTGATCGCCAGTGATTAATAACAAAACTGTGACTATAAAACAAAACTTGGCATACCGCAATAACATTAACAAATGTGGTTTTGCCACTGTACTGGAGACCGACTAATGTAAGTTCCATCTCCTCCTTCCAGAAGAGTGACTTGAACCAGTCGAGAATCCGATTGATGAGCGCGAGCATTTTGTCAGTACCCGGTATCGGGGGAGGATCGAAAACGAAAAAATGCGCGTCACTGGGCCCTAAGATTCAGCGCAATTTTGACATGTACAACCGCACGGCTCGCAAAGACGTCACCCACTCGGTTAGATGGCACTTGATCGTGTGAGTAAGACCAAGTGAGACTGGCCCCGTGCATATACAAGGTGCATTTTCATACACATATCGAATTGTGAGTGTGTTAGAGCACAGCATACCGAACCGCCCTTAGTCATTATTACACTATTACACACCAGCCAGAGCTACCAACTAAGAAGAAGAATAAATTTGAAAAATTTACGCGCCAAATATTCAACTTTCGGCAGACAATCATCAATAACCTCCAGGAAGATAATCAAGTCTACTTTCGCAACCCAATTGTAAGCCACTACCAAAATGATTGACTGTTTTTAATGTTGTTTATTTATATTCATTTGAAAATCAACAATCGTTTGAAACTGTGTTATCTTTGAATTGTTCCAGTAAGTCTTTGTTTACAATTTTAGATTTTAACCTCTCTACATGGCCACGATTTTTCTTTACAAATAAGTATTAAGAAGGGAAAGAAGGTAATCTTTATTATTATTTTTGTATAAATTGTTTCTTGAAAAGTTTTTGACACAAACAAATTGACACATAATAAATGAAACATTATTTTAGATCAATTTTCGTTTCTTAAAAATGGTGAAGATCGAAATTATAACTCCTGAGGAATACAAAAAGATCGGCCAGGACCTGACAATAATTTATGGCTTCCATAAGGGCCAATTCGGTCACTATCTAATCGGTGTCGTTAAGGATAGGAAAAATTCTATATGTCATCTTGCTTTCTGCGGGAAAGAAGAGGATAAGGGGATGAAAATGTTCCAGGACAAATGGAAGCTCAGCGAATTGGTTAAGGACCAAGAAGCAACTGAAAAATTATCTGATGCTCTTTTTAAAAAAATTGAAAAGAGGCAACTTGATGATGTAAATGTCATCTTGAAAGGAACGGATTTTCAAATCACCGTTTGGAAAGCTCTAACGGAAATCAATCCTGGTGAATTAATCACTTACAAGCAGCTCGCCGAGATGATCGAAAATCCGAAAGCTACTCGGGCAGTGGCAAGCGCTTTGGCTGCTAATCAAGTTGGATATTTGATACCATGTCACAGGGTCGTTTGCAAAAACGGATGCAACAAGTTTAGTTGGGCTGGAAAAGTCAAGGAACAAATGCAGAATTTCGACAGTGGTAAATAACGTGATTTCATCTTGTTATTATTGTAACATTATTATCATAAGACCATTCATTAATTGAATTTTTATTTTTCAGAATCGAAAAAATGAACTAAAAATGCAAACGAGAGGAGGCAACTTATTTATTTATTGCAAATATAACTATTTTTTATTCAAAGTATTATAATTTTGTAACAAAAAACCACAAATAAAAAAATACCAAACAATTTCTGTATTTTTTCATGGATTTAAAAAATAATCACTAATCGCAAGAATTAATAAGAAATTGTTTCTCTCGGTCGGTAACTTACCATCGAAGTTTGGTTCCGTTTTTCACTAAAATGTATCTGTCACTGTCTTTATCCAGAGGTGAGAAAGAAAAAGTAAATGCAGTATTTAAAACGAAGAAACAAGATACAGAACGTGTTCTTTGTTCTATCCATTCGCACTAATGTTTATAATGGTCGGCACCGTTGTTGCTTGCCTTCTGCTACGATGAGTGAGGTTGTGGTCGATTATATTTATTTTTTTGACTTCGAAACGATGGCAGTGATTTAAAAACGTTTTGGTCATATTTTTTTATACAAAAGGTTTTACACAGCTCAATGCCTATGATTTGATATAATTTAATGTACATAACGTGTGTCGAGAAAACGTGTAACACAATCACACTTACCACTCTGTAAATGCAAAATGGAACAAATTCTCTGCGGAAGATTTGGGTAATTGTTAAGCACTATTTTCTTTCGTTTGCTATTCCACGTTCACTCTACCTTATAACATTTCAACTTGTCAAGCTTATAACTCTTTATATTTACATCCCAAACAGGTTTCATCATTGCGAAAGGTTAAATTTCGCAGTAAATTTAATTCTTATCGATTTTATCCTATTTTTTAAATGCAACTTGGAAAGAATAATACACATAAACTAAATGATGATTTATTTCATTTTCATGTTAATGATGATTAGGATTCAAATTTTAGCATTTTATAAAATAATGCAATTTTGTCTGCAGGTCCAATACCCTTTTGATCATGTCAAACTCAAGAACTTTAATGACAGGAAGGTACAGAGTTACAAAACCTTTATTGGCAGTATCAAATACTGTGTGTTACACAAATCAACAACGTGGAATCGCCATGCTGGTTGGACGAGTGCTGAGGGGAGTTTTGAAAATTAGGTACCTCGTTTTTGGAAGCGCAGTTGGTGGAGGTTTGACCCTCCAGAAGGTAGCCATTTAAAAACACATCATTGTTTTATGTTTGTTAATATTTTTACAATTCTAATCTTATTTTGGTGTATTTTGCAGAAATATGAAAATTGGAGGGATAGTTTGCCAGACATGAGTTGGATGACTGATTTGATTCCAAGCGATCAAAAGTGGAGTGACTTTTGGGGTTCGGTTTCCGAATTTAAAGATACTGTTTCCGATAAACTTGAATTAGGTAAAATATGGATGACCTTGAACACGTACAAATCGTTTATTCGATTATTTATTTACATCTGCTATTTTTTCAGATCCAAGGTTTAAAGAGTTTGGCGAAGCAAAATATAGACAATATAAATTGTGGTTTGAACAAAGATTGGAAGATGCAATCAAAGCTGCAGAAAGTAACACAGTACAAGAAATAGAGCCGTTTCCTCCACCAAATAGTGAGAATATTTCATAATTAAACAAAATCCAATGTGGCTACAAATATTCATTTGCCACATTGTTATTTCATATTTCCATGCTTTTCCATAGCATCTGAAAAATGTTATACAGCTTTTTATAATTCTAATTATATTAACTGGAAAAGTCAAAACATTACATGAATGAAAACTTAATTTTGTTGTCATTCGTTTTAAATTATTTTGATTTGCACTTATCCGTACCTGTGTGTAAATATGATTTGGTCTGTTCTGTTCAGGTATAATTGATGCAATCTCGACCAAAGCAATGCACGTTTACTCAGGTGTGTAAAAAAGGGAAAATTTTCATTTTTTTGTTCAATCTGTCCATTCAGCATTTCGTGCAAAAAATTGAATTTGGCGATTTTAAATAATGAATCTTTCCCGGAATGCATTAAACTCATTTAAATATTACTTTTATTTTTTAAAGTGATTTTAACCTTGATTTTTATCTCATTGTTGTTGTCAATAGTTTTTTCTTCAAAAATACTGAATGGAACAGACCCTATTTTCAATTTTTTATTATTTCAAAATTTTGATTCTTTTTTTTCCAATATTTAAAGTATAAATTTCCAATTTCCTTTCCTATCAGTGCTACTTAATTTATTGTCATTCATGGAATCGTTCAATGAAATTTTAAGCACTCATAACATTTTTTTTATAACTAACAATCTTACTTTTAATTTTGATTTAACAGAAGCTAAGCAGGAAATTAAGAAAAACACTGTAGCCTACGCTTTGGATAAAGTTGAAGAAGAAAGAAGTAAGTATCTTCATGAACTTATTAACATGGAAGATTTATCTAAAGAATAAGAAACAAATGTTATATATATTTTTTAGGAGCATCAAAGAAAAGGTTCGATTCTGTTCAAGACGAGTTCATGCTGATGCAACTCAAGTACCAACGCGAAATCGATAGACTTGAACGAGAGAATAAAGAATTACGAAAACAAATGTTGCTGCGAAACAATCAAAAGCCAAATAGGAAGATCAAGGCAAGTCTTATTTTGTATTTCAAAAATTATTCTTACTTTATATTCACATTAATATATAAAAATGCATGACTTGTCTTGTTTGATTGCAGAAGTCACTAATAGATATGTACAGTGATGTTCTGGATGAACTCAGTGAGTATGACAGTACTTATTCAACTGCTGATCATCTGCCCAGAGTCGTTGTAGTGGGAGACCAAAGTTCTGGAAAAACCTCTGTATTAGAAATGATTGCACAGGCCAGAATATTCCCAAGGTAAAAAAAGTTAAAACAGTAAAAAAACATGTTGGTAAATTTTAATCTCTTATTTTGATCGTTTTTTTTCAGGGGAGGTGGCGAAATGATGACTAGAGCTCCGGTGAAAGTTACTTTGAGTGAAGGACCTTACCACATAGCTCAATTCAAAGACAGTTCCAGGGAATATGATTTAACCAAAGAATCAGAACTAGCTGAACTCAGAAAAGAAGTCGAGTACAGAATGAAAAATAGTGTTAAAAATGGCAAGACTGTGAGTCAGGACGTTATTTCGATGACTGTCAAAGGTCCTGGTTTGCAACGCATGGTTCTCGTTGATTTGCCAGGAATTATAAGTGTAGGTCTTACCAATATAACTATGAATAAAAATTATTATAACTTATGAATAAAAATTGACAGTTCTATTAATTTACGATTCAAAATTACAGACAGTAACTGTGGACATGGCTGAAGACACTCGAGATGCAATTAAAAATATGACTCAGCAGTACATGAGCAATCCAAATGCCATAATTCTTTGCATCCAGGATGGATCTGTTGACGCTGAGCGAAGTAATGTTACAGATCTTGTTGCTCAAATGGACCCTTCTGGAAAAAGAACTATTTTTGTTTTAACCAAAGTAACACTAAATTTTAAAAATCAATTATCTGATTCAATTAGTTTATAATAAATGTTTATACAAACGTTGCATGTTAAAATTAGGTTGATATGGCAGAGGAAAATCTTACTAATCCAGAGAGGGTGAAAAAGATCCTTTCCGGCAGACTGTTTCCTATGAAAGCATTGGGATACTTCGCCGTAGTTACTGGTCGTGGAAGAGCAGACGATAGTATACAGACTATTCGCGATTACGAAGAGAAATTTTTTAGAAATTCGAAATTATTCAAGTTGGTTTCACTTATAAATTAAAAAAAATGTTAAAAGGGGTATTTCACTATTTGATAATCGCAATGGATTATATTTATTTCAGAGACAGCTTGGCAATGTCAAATCAAGTTACAACAAGGAACTTGAGTCTGGCCGTGTCAGAATGCTTTTGGAAAATGGTTCGTGAAACTGTAGAGCAACAAGCTGACGCTTTTAAGGCCACAAGATTTAATTTAGAAACTGAATGGAAAAATAATTTTCCAAGGTTAATTGAATCAACCTCGTTCGTTCATCAAACAAAATCAAGTTAAGGATGTTGTGACGTAATATCCATTTTAAATTTCAGGATACGGGAACTTGATCGAGACGAGCTTTTTGAAAAAGCCAGAGGTGAAATTCTTGATGAAATTGTTAACTTGTCACAAGTTTCTCCAAGACATTGGGAGGAGGCATTGGCAACTCGAATCTGGGAAAAAGTCAGTATGCATGTATTTGAGAATATTTACTTACCAGCTGCGCAAAGTGGGAACTCAGGTATATTTTTTTATTGAAATTTTATTATCAATGAACTTGAAAACAAAAAAATTACTTTTCAATGAATAATTGTAATTTATTATAAAAATTTTAGGCACTTTCAACACGACCGTCGATATAAAATTGAAGCAATGGACAGAACAGCAGCTTCCAGCTCGCAGTGTTGAAAGCGGTTGGGAATGTTTGCAAAAAGAATTTCAGAACTTCATGGATCAAGCCAAATTAAGTCCCGATCATGATGATATTTTTGATAGTTTGAAAAATGCTGTTGTTAACGAAGCTATGCAAAGACATAAATGGGAAGAGAAGGTAACATTTTTTTCTATCAATTTTATTGAAAAATCTTAAAAGTAACATTGTCAAAATATCAAATTTTTTATTTTTAGGCTTCGGAAATGTTGAGAGTAATTCAAATGAACATTTTAGAGGATAAAAATGTTCATGATAAAAAAGATTGGGATCAAGCTGTGAGTTTTTTGGAGACATCTGTGAAGGAGAAATTGTCTAGCACAGACCAACTACTGAAAGATATGCTTGGACCCAGTAGAACGGAGCGCTGGTTATATTGGCATAGCCAAAATGATGAACAGAAAAAACGATCACTTGTCAAGAGTGAATTGGATAAGATAGTCCATGCTGATAAGGTATATTGTCAATATAACAGGAATTCGGCGACATCTCATTTGTTATTATTTTGTTTGTTGAAAAATACACTGTTTATATTTGCAGAAACACCCGCCTGTTCTTTCTCAAGACGAGCTTACAGCAGTCAGAAAAAATTTGCAACGCAGCGGATTGGAAGTTGACAATGAGTTTATCCGTGAAACGTGGCATCCAGTTTATCGGAAATTTTTCTTGCAACAAAGTTTGTCAAGAGCTTATGACTGCAGGAAAGCTTTTTACATGTATCACACAGGCCATGATTCTGAGGTAAATGAGATAGTTTTCACATAAAAATTACATTAAATTACGTAAAAAAGGAATGCAAAAAACAAACGTTATTTTTGTAGATCGAGTGCAGTGACGTGGTTTTGTTTTGGCGAGTACAACAGATGTTGAAAGCAACTTCAGGAGCATTGAGACAAATAATGAACAGGGAAGCCCGTCGATTGGAAAAAGAGATCAAAGAAGTTTTGGAAGACTACAGTCAAGATACTGAAATCAAAGAGAAATATCTTGTTGGAAGACGAGTCACTCTTGCAGAAGAACTGAGTAATTTCTACTACTATGATTTTGGAAATAAATCCTTGGCTTTTGTATTGAAACTTAATTGTCTATTTTTCAACTTTCAGAACGCGTCCGGCAGATACAAGAGAAGCTCGAAGAGTTCATTCAAGCCCTTAACAAGGAAAAGTGAAAGATTAGAAATTCAGTTATAGAATTTCCTCATACCGCGAGCCGACTTTTGCACTCATTCACGATGGTGCCATAAATTAATCGTTGCATCTATTGTGTATTTAATTTGAGATTTGTCTCAAAGTGCCGTAATCAAGCAGTGATATTAAGTCGAGCATTTCGCACAGTTAATTATAAAATGTAGTTTGATATTGATTCAATAAGAAGACAGTGTCTTTTACATTATCATGTATAGGGTATAATTTAACATACAACTTATGTTTCATCAATAAATCACACAATGAAGATGAAAATTCATTATCATTGGTTCCACGACTTGTAAATTATTTGCGAATCGTGTTGTAAATCGTGTACCACGTTAAAATAAAGACCTTTTTTTCTGTAAAACATTTTATTTTTCCAATTTTTTTACCAATATTTTGACAAATTCCTTTTTAAAATCTTTTTTTTTAATTTACAGCTTGATATAGCTGATATTAAGATGCAAATTTTATGAATGAAAATTGTTTGGACTCTGTTTCCTTGACAACGCGAACTCACTACAGTGGCACTTGCAAAGACATTCAAACATAGCCTTGCTTTGTCATCAAGTTTATTAGAAGCAACAATGATGAAAAGAGTTTTTTGAAAAGCTTTCATTCATATATTTAGTTAAAATATTATTGCTAAAATTAAACAAACAAGTTTGTAAATAAAAGTGAATCACATAAACAATTGGCAAAGATGAGCGCGTTACTTTCACAAACGGTAAACGCAATGATTAAGCCTATAGCATCAGAGTTGATTGAAGACGATGAACTTTACGTCGGCTATAATGACTTTCCGACGGTTTATGATACGAAACATCTTGACGAGGATGAGGTTTATCAGGAAGCAATCAAATCCAGTTATGGAAAAAGAGGAATCGTAAGAGTTTATATTCTTAATTTCGTTCTTTATTTATAATAAAAAATATTATATTATACACTTTAATTTTCCAAATTGTTCTATTTTCAAATTTTTTATGCATTGTTCTTTTTTTTTAGATGACACCTAAATATACTGCTCCTATGAGACTGGGAACAGCAACAGGAGTAAGTTGGTTAAATTAAATGAGGATTTATTCATTTTTAATTGATGTCACATCAATAATTCATTTACAATAAAAAGAAACGAAATAGTAATCATAACAATAAATATGTAGTTTCAACGAGGAACTCTAGAAAGCCGATTGGGAACAGGAGCAATAGTTCGTCCAATGACTGCAGTTCGAGCTGCTGGTTTTACAAGTGGAAGTAAGCCTATGTTTGACCCTTTAAATATGGGCAGTGCTGCAAAATCTTCAGCACCTCCTTTGGAGCTTGAAAAAGAAACCAGGTATTCAACCTCGCATGAAATTATGAAAAAAAATTCTCTCATTTGTAATCATTTTGTTGTTTCATATTCTAAATCAAATCTTTTTGTTGTTTAAACAGTTTAGAGTACAAAATAAAAACTGCCGAGAGCAAAATAATGGAGCTGATAGAAAGTTCGGCAATTGCTGCCAGTGAAAAAAATATAAAGGTTGCCTTAGAAAGAGCCAGAGAAGCATCCTCGAGGGAAAGGGCTCTGATTCGCCTGCAAGAACAGGCGGGAATGAATGATAGTCACAACGTCGATCTAACTTTTGCTGTAAGGTTCTTTTTAAATTAATTAATTCGAAGAAAGTTAAATAAAAATGAATAAA
Source organism: Trissolcus basalis (assembly GCA_025266255.1). NCBI lineage: Eukaryota > Metazoa > Arthropoda > Insecta > Hymenoptera > Scelionidae > Trissolcus > Trissolcus basalis. The sequence continues at coordinate 9,584 of JAAMPD010002064.1, forward strand.
TTTAATTGAAAATTTCTGTTTATCATATTTTTTTATTTGTTGAAGGTTTTATTCAATTTAGCCAGTCAGTACACTAACAACGGGTTATACACAGAAGCAATTGCCACTTATCAAGCAATCACCAGAAATAGATTATTTACCAGTGGTGCAAGACTGAAAGTCAACATGGGGAACATTTACGTCAAGATGGGCCAGTTATCTGAAGCTATAAAAATGTATAGGATGGCTTTAGATCAAGCACCTGCTGCACACAAAGATTTGAGGTACGAAATTTTAATTTATTAAATTTATCTATCGTTTGTGTTTTAAAAACTAAATATATTAGTTAAAATATTTGTACCAATTTTTTTTTGTATTTAAAATTGTTTAAAATGTTGATAATTGGCTTTTGATTTTAGGATAAAAATCATGCATAACATAGGGATGCTTTTTGTTCAAATGGGCCGTTTAGAAGAAGCTGCGAACAGTTTTGAATGGGTCATGAAAGAAAAGGCTGAATTTAAAGCTGGGTTGCATGCAATTTTATGTCACTTTGCTCTGTTTCACCGTGACAAAATGAAGAGAGGTTTTTTAGAACTTCTTGAAGTTCAGTTGAACATTGACCAAGAAGATAAATATTGCATAAGCACTGTGAGTAATTTTTTCAGATACGTCTGTACATAAAAATTTAGCTATTGAATAAGTAACTTGATTTTTATATCAGGACGACGAAGCGGGTAATATATTGAACGAAGTCATAAAAAATGACGAGCTTTCAAAATTGGAGCAGGAACTTAAAACGGAAGCAGAAAAGACAATTTTGAATGCAGCTAATCTTATAGCACCAGTCATTGAAGATAGTTTGTCGGCTGGCTTTGCATGGTTTGTAAAATTTGAATGAATATAAATTAAATATCAATTAATTTAAAGCACAAAAATTTTTTTAATTATGTTCATTTTTCAGGTGCGTTGATGCAATCAAGTCTTCAACGTACGTTTCGCTGGCTGCAAATTTAGAAGTCAACAAAGCCATGGTCTTTCTACACAATAAAGAAACTCAATTGGCCATTGAGTCTTTAAAGATGTTTGAAAATAGAGACACAAAAGTGAACAGTGCTGCTCTGACTATGTTATCATTTATATACTTTTTAGTAAGTTCATTTAAAAATAATAAATTTTTTCAAGATAATATAATTATTTCATAAAATAATTATTAGCAAGGAGACTATGACCAAGCAGAACGTTGTGGTGAAGAAGCTCGAAAAGAAGATAGTTATAACGCAGCTGCTTACGTAAATCTGTCAGCCTGTGCAATAAAAAAAGGTGACTTGGAAAGAGCCAGGGATTTACTTTTATGTGCCTTAGACAGTGATGCTAGTCATGTTCAAGCATTGTACAATTTAGGTATCTTTTGTTACAATTCCGTCTATAAATTTATAGAAATAAATTACAGAAACGTTTAAATAATTTTAAATTAATTTGGTTTTTTATAGGATTAGTATATAAAAAACAAAATTTATACGAAGAAGCTTTGGAGTGTTTTTGGAAAGTCAGAAATATTGCACGGTATGATCCTCAAACTACTTATCAAATCGGACACCTTTGTCAATTAGTCAACGAAGTTGATCAAGCTACTGAATGGTATATTTCATAGCAAATCATTCCTTAATTTTTTATGAAAAAAAAAAAACAAACAAACAAAATAGCATTATAACTACGCGTTTTTATAGGTACAATCAATTATTAGGTATAATATCCTCGGATCCTGGAGTTCTCCAGAAACTAGGCGAAATGTACGACAGCGCTGGAGATAAACAACAAGCTTATCAATATTATGCTGATGTAATTACTTTTATTTGCTAACAAATTTTTAACTTGTTCAAACTGATATTCATTTTTCTATTCATTGTTAGTCTTATAGGTACTATCCTGGAAATTTTGAAGTTATTGATTGGCTTGGGTCGTACTTTATTTCTATGCAGGTATTTTATAAATTAATGATGATTGTGTTTCAAAACAAAGTTTTTCATATATTAAAAAAAAATTGATAAATAACTAACAATATAATTCGAAATTAAACTAGAGATGAATAAATTTTGTAGGTTGCCGAAAAAGCGTTAACTTATTTCGAACGTGCTGTTGAATTAGCTCCAGATCAGCCTAGGTGGAGATTGTTAATTGCCGCTTGTCTAAGAAGAACTGGACAATTTCATAAAGCTCTCGCAGAATACCAGGATATCTACAAAAAGTTCCCCGAGAATATTGAATGTTTGAGATTCCTAGTTCGATTATGCAGTGATTTGGGATTGAAAGAAGCTCAAACATACTCTGCGGAACTGAAGAAGGCTGAAAGGTCGAAAGAGACCAAAGAACGACAGGGATCTGGCAGACCTGGAACAACAGGTTTATATTAATAATACAATATTTATTAACTCATTTAATTTTAACTATTAATAAGAGTTTTTAAAAATAATTCTTTTTTACAGGATCCAGAAGAAGTACCAGCGGAACTTCGTCAAGAGGAGGATCTGGAATGAGTACGGTATCCGAACGTCATGGCAGTCCTGGATTCGGAAACATGGAAGGATATCAAAACGGTCCATCCAAAATCCCAAACAATTCCTTTGAATATACTTCTGACTCTCAGACAAGATCAAGTATGATCAAAATAACTAATTTTGCCATTTTTACCTGGTTAATAGTAAAACGTACAACTTTCATCTTATCAGAAAAAAAATTTGAATTCCCGTTAGTGATAATTCTCTGAACTTTATAACTGATAATTTTGCATTTATTGTAACATAAAACTTTTGTCAATAATCATTTAGTGTTTATTGTTTGAAATTTTCCAAGCGATGGTGCTTTTCCTACTTGATCTTGAATCAAGGAAAAATAGCTTCAATTGAAATAGTACATTTGGGAAATGTTTAATAATTATAAAAAAATTTTTCACATAAGTAATTTAATAAATAATATTGCAATAAATATATTTCTTCTATAATAAGAAAATTTAAGAGAGTTTGAAAAAGTTTTGCGTAGACAATTTACGGGAGTCCAACAATCATATTTTGTATACTGTTTCGAATAATTTACTTTATTGGATGGTATTTTTGAAACACATAGATCTATATGTTCTGTACATCAATTAAAGTGATATATACACACGTCACAGTTTGACGTAATGGAGTGAGTTAATGATAAACGCTACTAAGTGATGCCTGTTCGGATATTGCGATTTCACGCTTTCAACAGTAATCTTTAAAAAGCTTGTTTGCATAATTTTTTCAAATTTTCCTTACCTTCTGATTAAAACTGTAAAAAGTTTTGAATTTATCAGCAAAGCGATATTTTTATTTCTTTTGCAATATTTCAGATAATGGTTTTTATGATCCGGTGGGACCTTTGCCAGCGCGCCCCATGACATCTGCAGGAAAAAAAGAAGACGATTTCGGAGACGAAGAGCTGGGCGATGACCTATTACCGGAATAAAATAAAACTTCAATTTTTTATAAAAAATATAGTCTGGACAAAGACTGGATATTAAAGCGCGAACCAATAAACTAATTGTAACAAACGTTGCCATTCATCTTATTTCTTTCGAGCGAGCAAAGATAAGACATTTTTTAATCATGTTTTCATCATGACCATGCGCTTAAATTTTAATAAATGAAAATGAATCTAACTGTTGAAAGTTGAATATCTACAATTTGTTTGTTTTCATATTATGTAATATTCAGAAGACGAATGCTTTTCATACATTGTCATATAATTTGAATAATCGAGCGTCAATTATCTTTGTATGTATAGAAAATTTTCAATTTATGATTTTACAAAATAGTCAAAGATATGAATTGAACAATGAACAATTTGAATAATTAAAAAAGATGGAGTGATCAGATTATGTGTACATTTATATATTAATCGAGTAAAGATTTTTTGATTGAAGATTACAATAATTTTACCAACACAATTTAAAATGTATTTGGAAAATTAAAAAACTTTTTTGATGTATTGTCAAAATAAAAGAGAATTATAGTAAAAGTGACATATTACAAAGCCATGTAAAATGCTCTGAAGTCCAATCTGAAAAGTTAGTGATTAGGTTAAAGGTTAATCAATTGGTTCAGACAATAATATGAAAAAAATGTTCATCCTGATATGTTCACATAATTCATACACAATTAATATAGTTTTATAAGAACTTCAAAGTTTTATACAATAAAATGTAATGTACGATCTATTTTAATTGTCAAAATAAACGATTTGAAAACATCAAATTATTTGGCATTAGATAACGATGAAAAATTGATGTCCTGCTTCCGATTTCCTTCATGTTTATTAACTCATATCGGTGTTACATTAATCATTGAACAATTCTTCTTTGTAAAAATTTCTTTTCTTCTGGTTAGCAAGATGATGAAAAGAATTTCAAATAAAAGGAAAAATGCATTCATAATGTTTTAGTGATTGCGCGGTTCATAATTTATTACGATTTTTTATCGAAAAATAATGACCCTGTTTATTCCTCAGTAAAATTCAGAAGAAAGAATTTGTGTTCAATAGACCAACGAGTTAATCAGATTTTAACTACATTCAAGGTTGGTGAACGCTCTAGCACAATTGTGTGACTTTGTGTTTACTTTTGAAGATTTGGTAATAGATTCGTACCTGCAAAAAAAATTTTTTCTTTCGGCTTTTGAACATAAGCTGAACAGTTAGAATTATTTGGTAACATTGACGATGAAAAAAAGCATAAATTAAAAAAGAATAAATAATTAAAAAGATTGTACATTTGAAACAGATAAAATGAATTTTGTATAAAAAAGAAGGTAAATCTTCATTCATAAAATTGAATTATCAGTGATCATTAAACTATCAAAAGCTCCGAATGACAGTGATTAAAAGAGAGATCAACAGCATTGAGCGGCGGCTCTTCACAACGCATTATGTTGAGTCCTCCGACATATATTGGGTTTTAGTCAAAGGATTACATCATAGTTCGTCTCAATTACGTTTCTCACGAACGAAGAGAAAAGTCCGGGAACCAGTATTAGCTACATCCGATACTGAATCCACAGCAGTGAGAGTCCCTTAAAATTCACGAAGTGGGGAACGCGCGTGGAGGCTCGATCACGACGCCGTGTAACATTGAGTACATTTGTTGATCTCGCACCCACGATAACGAACGCATTTAGATATTCCTATACTTTTTAATCACACATTTTACATTTCAAATTCAAATCGACTTGACGTCGCCGAATAAGAGTTCCTTGCATGCTTCGAAATTGAAGTCACGTTTTTTAAACAACCAAGTAAGTATTTAAAATATTCTTCTCCTCGAATTAATCGTAACAAACTCAATACATGTTAACTAACAATTTTTTTAACTTTTTAATCAATGAACTTTTTTCTTTTTTTTCATATAGTATTATAATTTGTAATACAAATTATTATTTTATTTTGAAATTCATGTTACAAGGGGCAACGAAATGAAGTTTAATTTTTTTAAGATCGTTTATTATGCACTCATAGATATAGTATTTAATTTGAAAAATTTTTTTTTCATTTTTTGTCATTATGAAATAATTATGTTTTTTATTCCATAATTGTAGGTAACTTATCAGATTTGAAACAAAAGTTATTGGCTTATTAGATTCACACGTGTCATAATCGAGTTGATTTTGAACTGGTGTCGGTATGTTTATTTGTATTTCACTGCAAAAAATTGACAGTGAACGTCAGAGGATCGCCTGTCCAGTAGTCAACGAGTTACTGACGTGCTTAGTGACAAAAATTTGCCGCGTTTCACTGTTTCATTATGTCTTCCCGTTGCATAAGAGCTGTTTAGTGCGAATGTTCAATCGAAAATAAAAGTGAAACCGAAAAAAGAACCAGACGTATATTTTTTGTAGCAAGAACATTTCTGTTGAGTTTTCAAAACCCTACTTAAAAACATAGTTAAAAAAATTCATAACTAAAAATAAAATGTATATAAATGTGAATGTTGGTGAAAGTCGTAATTAAGTACGGATAATAGGTCTTTTTTTTAATTTCAATTTAATTTTTTGACTGGCAGTTGAATCGATTATAAGTTCGGCGTTACGGAACAACGTTGTAGAGACGCGTAACAATTTATGTGACCGGTCACTGTATAGCTAAATCCGGCTAGTTATCTAGCTTTTTCGATTTTGTAACACATTTTAAGGGGTCAGCATCGAATCAGAAGATTAAATCACGTTCTCTCTTATATTTCATGATATAAAATGTGTACTACATACCAAGAGGCTCGCTTCATCTCAAATTACTCGTTCATATTTGTCGGCTCAAGCATAATAATAAGATTTTTTTTTTTAATTTTTTTTGCAAATGATATTGAATATAAGGCAACTAGATTTTATATTAAGAATAATCAAGTTTATTTATTTTAAATCCAGTTTACTCATCGGTCTGTAATTACAGCTTTTTTGTTTTATACTACTAATAGTTATAAGAGATGATAAAAACATTATATTATATCAAATCCAAGATAACTGACCTCTTTAAGTCATTTCTTAATGTTTTTGTCTATTGGAAATTAACATGTCTCTTATATATTCACATTTCTACGACAATTTTTCTTTCCATTAATTACTTATAACAATGCAATGCTGATATATAAATGATGAAATCAAAATTTTCAGTAAAATCCGATACACTTTATCTGAACATTACAAAATCAAAGCTACTTGAATGCTCGTTGTTTTTTAATAAGAGGGGGCAAAATGCAATTGAGCATAAACTGTTTCAGGAAAAGAAATTTGTTGCACGTCATGAAAGATTATTGTTTCACATTTTGTAAGAAAACATAATTGATGTAATGACTGTTTCATTTTTTGTCTAAGACATTAACGGTCATTACTGAAGTTGCTGTGGATAAACTCGCTGAATTATCTGAGTTGACGTTTCACACCTTAGAATTGGTTTTAATGAAGTCTCGTTAGTTACTTATTCAACAACTCAGGCATTAAATTATATTCTGTACAAGTTAAATTTTTTTTAACAAAACAGTTAGTCCAGAAATTATTTTATCGTTTAACAAAATTATTACGATTTTTTATTAAAAAATGTTTTTTTTGTAGTATTGTTTGTTTGGAAAATATACATCATGTCTAATGTAGTATATTGGTATGGCAAGATTCGTAAAACGCATGCGTGATGCTCGGCCTGAACTTGTATGCAATTTTGAGTCGCAGCATATGTCATCGTGAACGAACGACGCGATTTGGCGCAATCAATATATAAGTCGTGTTTATGACTTGTTATGACTTACATCGAGCGAAGCTGGTATTTGATAAAACACCAACATAGCCGCGGGGTTCTGTCTCTCCGAGCTCAACTCCTGCGGTATGATGAAATTTCATTGACCATGCTTTTTCTCAAATTTTATGCTTTTACATTTCTTATTAAAGAAAAACAAATACAAATCATTCTTTTTGTTTTGTCTTTCTGAATTTTCCAGAGTTGTTTTTTATTCAATACTTTGCCTTTTTTGTTATTCCTATTTTGACTCATCTGACAGTTTAATTTTGTTTGAATAAACTTGTCTGACATTTAATTATGATTGGTTCATCACGTTATGAGTTTTAATCAACACCACTTTATCACACGCAAAATCTTCAGAACTATTTTTTGAGATTGAATTAAAAATTTTGGGTTTATGTAAGATGTGTTTGTGGAATAAATTAGGCAGGATATATTTCAGCAATTAAGAGTGATTTTGTGTTATTAAACTGATTAGAGAATCTCAATTAACGTTACAATATAGAGTGTGAGTGTCAATGATATCAGTTTTGTGATCTTAATTTTGTAAAAGAACGTACCAATTTTTTGTCATAAATATCAGAACACTGCTCAGGTTTATATCACTTGAAGGTTGGAAAGGAATTTGAGTAGGTTAAAAAACATAATATATTGATATTAAATAAATTGATTTCTTATTAATTTCCAAA
>JAAMPD010002065.1:0-17544 GCA_025266255.1 Trissolcus basalis
GAGAGCTAACGGAGATGTAACATCTATTTTAGATCGTTTTAATCCTAAACCGAGAGTAGATTTGTTGAGCTACGCTTCTGTTGTGGGTGATGGAGAAACATATTCGTGATGTCACTAGAGTTATTTCGCGGTCTGCGGTTCCAGGCAAAACTCCTCTGAAGAGAATGTGTGTTAATTCCGATTCTATTTTCACGCGCAGTCCTGGTCAGTCAATTAGCGAAAATCGTGTATCTTTTCCGATTTCTAGTTCTATTCTAATGATGAGTCACTGCAAAACTTATCCCTCTTGGGAAGTATTCCTAATACCGTAGTTGGGAATGTTTGTTCAGAGGGCGTTAATATTATTAGAGCATGTTGCAATGCTTTGGAGAATGATTTTGAGTCCGAGGAAGATTTGATGGAATTTTGTAATAGAATTTTGAGTTCGGTTTCGACTCAAAACGGAACTTAATGTTTATTTTTCTCTTTTCTTTTATTTTTGTTTTGCTTGTATCTATGATGCCTCCATTTCCACCTTTCTTATATTTTAATGCTCGATTTAAATATCTGCTTTTGGAATTGTAGATCACTGACGAATAAAAAGCCATACCTTCCTTATATAATCAAGAATCATAAAATAGATATTTTTTGTTTTAATGAAACTTTTTTACCAATTGATCAAGAATTTTCTTTTCCAGGTCATAATTTTGTATCGAGAGAGACAGGCCATTCTCCTGGTGGGGGTGTTGGAATTTTGTTAAATAACAAACTGAAATTTAAGATACGAGGAGCTATCCAATTTGGTGAGCCTGTGTGAGAAAAACCTGGTTGAGTTGCTTGTTGTTAAGATATTTTCTAATAAGTCTCCAGACACATTTATAACTCTATTTAATGTTTACAGTCCTCCGAGACCCCATCGTCCTTATACGAAGCCGGACTTTTGGAAAAAATATTTTGATTTGATCACCAACTGCTCAAATATCGTAATATACGGTGATTTCAACGCAAAAAATCCCTTATGGTCTCCATTAAACTCCAAGAATTTGGAAGGTGACAAGCTTTTTGATGCTATTTTCCATAGCGATTTGGATGCCTAAATGATGGCAGCCCAACGTATGTGAAAAGAGATGGCACTGCTTTAGATGCTTTAGATCTCACCTTTGTTGATAACGTTATTTCTTCATTTTTCACTTGGCAAACTTTGAAAGAAAGCTATGATAGCGATCACTATCCTCTATTATTAGAATTTGATAAATTTCTTATTGATGATGTTGAATGCAGGCCATATTTAAACATTGCTAAAGTCGATTGGAACCATTTTAACTTTACATGTAATCTTAAATTTAATGATTTCAGAATTTCATCTAGTCTTTCTTGTATGTATGATCGTTTTTATAATCGAATCATTTCTTCTTTAAAAGAAGCAGGCGCCTCCGATAAAAGCAACAAAAAATTCCGAAAAAATTTCAAAAGCTTTTGGTGGAACGATAACTGTAACAAAGTGATGAAAAAAAACGCGATTGTTCCGAAAAAGTCAAACTTGCCCCAACTCCTGATAATCTTAAAAATTATGATGAGACATGTAAAGAATAAAAAAAATCACTTCATAAAGAGAGAAAAAATGAATTTGTTAAATTATGCAAATCTTTAAATAAAAACTCTGATCCAGGTTTTGTTTTTAGACTTGCTAAGAATATTGAAAAGAAAAAGAATTTTGCGAGAAATCAACCTCAATCTAATTTTGTTAATAGAAATAAAATATTAGAAAAATTCAATAGCATGACTGATAATAGAGATGATGATGTCATTTTGAACTATATTAAATATAAAGAAAACTTTCTTGAGAATTCTGTAGACTTATCTAACTCCCAAATTGATTATTTCATGACTCAAAATATTGATATTTCTGAATTCAATTCTGCTTTATTTTCTTTTAAACTCAAAACTTCTCCTGGCCCAGATTTTATTTCCTTCAAAATTTTGAAAAATTTGCCTTCCAATGCTCAGAATATTCTTTTACATATATTTAATTTCATATTCAACAATAATATTATTCCAAGTGCTTAGAGAAATTTTTTCACTGTGTTCATACCTAAACCTGGATCATGCATTAGCTTCATGCATTATGAAACTATTTGAAAAAATTATACAGAGAAGACTCGAATGGTGGTCTGAAAATAATTATATTATTCCAAAATTTCAATACGGGTTTAGAAAAGGTAAATCCACTACGGATGCGGTTCTTGATCTTGTAACTTTCGTTCAATATCATAATTGGAAGAGAAATTATTCCGGTATTGTTTACTTAGATATAAAGGGGGCTTTCGACAACGTGGATCCATAGATTTTGGCTAAATTAATGTTGAGACTCAAATGCCCCAAAAAATTCATCATGTTAATTTATAATCTGATAAAAATAAGAAGATTGGAAAGATACTCAGAGGGCAATTTTATCGGCTCTAAGTTCACAACTCTTGGCTTACCCCAAGGGCCAATTTTAAGTCCAATATTATTTAACATTTATGTTTCGCAAATTAAATCTTGCCTGAATCGCGATATAAATTTGATAATGTACGCAGATGATATTGCCCTCTGTTTTGCCTCCTCCAATATACCTGAAATTTTTGATAAAATTAATTGCGCTCTTGTCGATTGTGACACTTACTTAAAATCTATTAATCTCTCTTTAGCTCGAAACAAATCATTTGGAACCATTTTTTCTAAATCGAGCAAAAAACAATATATTTTTCGACATAATTTGAGATTTGTTATCAACTATGTTGAGATAAAAATTGTGGACTATTTTAAATATCTCGGTATAATAATAGACTGGAAATTGTCTTGGAGGCATCATATAAAATATATTTCGGAAAAAGCGTGTAAATTCCTGAATGCGATTAAAATATTCTGTGGCTCGAATTGGGGTGCTCATCCGTCAATTATTTTCAAATTGTATAAGGGTCTAGTGTTATCAAACTTGGAGTGGGGTAACCAAATTTATAATACTTGTTCTCAAAATCTGAACCTCATGCTCGACAGAATTCAATTTAGGTGCTTGCGATTAATTTTAGGTTTGATGCGATCCACTCCTATTAATGTTCTATTTGATCTTACTGGCGAATGGCCACTCTCACAGAAAAAGAAATATTTTTTATTTAAATCTTGCGCTAAATATTTTACTTTTTCTAGTTATTTTCCCATTTTTTCCTTTCTATCAACTTGTAAACAAGAAATTGCTGATAATGACCTTTTGCATTTTGATAACTCATTAATTCATTCTTTTATTACCAACTGGTAAAACTTTAAAGACATTATTAAATTTAAATTCCCGGGCTATCTCAAATTCAAATTCAAAACTAGTATTTTTTGATATTTCCTCCCTCTGTGATTTTTCATTTTGTGATAATATTGTTAAGTTAAACTCTAGAAATGCTAATAAAATATTTAACAAATTCATCAACGATAATTATTTTGATTGTGTTACAATTTTTACAGATGGTTCTAAAAAGCTTGATGAAAGTAATATGTATATGCCTTTGCATTGCGGATATGGCGTTGTTTGCCCTGTATTAAACAAAATGTTAAAGTTTAAGATTAATGAAAAATTCTCAAATTTTTCACGCGGAAGCTTATGCTCTGATTGATGCATTGAATTTGATTGTTAGATATGATATTCAGAAAGCTGTGATTGTGAGTGATTCATTGAGTATTCTTAAGGCTATCAGTGCGTTGGATATAAAAGGTAATCAAGATCCTATAGTTTATATTATTAAACAATTAATCAGCGAAATGCTTGTAAATCGAGGAAATTTATTTATTAAATTTATTTGGGTACCGAGCCATAAAAACATTCTGGGTAATGAGTTAGCCGATTGCGCGGCTAACAATGCGTTAGGATTAAGTCATATTTATGTTAAAAAGACTTTTATCTGCGCCGAGTGTCTATTTTATAAAAGAAAAATTAAATGTGAAATAATAAATAAATTATGGAATCAACGGCAATTGAAGGGAAAACGTTATTTTCCACATCGATCGTATGACCAACTACTTGGAAAACCTTGGTGAAAAACATCAAAATTAGATAGAAACGTCATCTCTTTTATATCCCGGATTCGCTCTAGACATACGAGATGTGCAGCTGACTTAGCCAGGATGGGAATTGTCAGTTCCCCTGAGTGCCCGTGCTCTGCTCCGTCTCAAAATCTGAATCATCTATTTTTTGAGTGCCCGCTAATCGAATTCGATTCCTCAGACATCCGAGTTAAGCTATTTGAATATCTCCCGGACTTCGAACTTGACATTACCGCCATCTCCTTCTCAGATTCTCAAGCTGCATTCTTATGTATGTACAAGTTTGCCACAACGCATGAGATATTGCTGTGATTATAACCTCTCCAGTCTAGTTCTGGCGTACGAAGGTGTACCTCTACCTTCATAGCCAATAAAGCCTACTACTACTACTGCAGGAATAAACTTTCCGATGACGCGCTTGAAGTGATGTTTGAAAGATTTTACACCAGACTCCCATAGTCCACCCTGATGTGGGGCTTGTAGCGGTATAAAGTGCCACTGAACTTTATGTACGGCCAATTGATTTTGTAACTCCGGATCGCGGACTAGCAAATTGTAGTGTTTGTCTAATTCAGCTTGGACGCCCTGTAAATTTGTACCCCCTGTCGCTGTAGACTTCGCTGGGAACTTCTCTTTGAGCAGCAAAACACTTAAACGCAGCAATGAAAGCGGCTGTTGTATAGTTGTTGACAACTTCCAAATGTATGGCCCTGGTAGCAAAGCATACGAAGACCGCCACCCAGACCTTGTGTGCATGATGCCCACGGCCTGATGCGTTTTTCATAAGGAATGGGCTGGCGTAGTCGAGTCCGACGTGTGAAAATGGGCGAGATGCTGTGCATCTTGCTGTCGGCAAAGGACTCATCTGCTGAGTTTGTTGAGTTGCCTTGTACCTGGTGCATGTAACGCACCGACTGATAATTGTTTTCACTCGGTTCCTGGCGTGAAGAATCCAATAATGCTCCCTCACAAGAGTGAGCGTGAGCTGGATACTAGCGTGTAATCCACTTTTATGAAAGTGATTGATGATCAGGGTAGACACGCGGTCGTTTGGTAGGATCAGCGGATGCTTTTGATATTCAGGTAGATGGGAGTACTGCAACCTTCCTCCTATTCGCAAGAGCTCTTGTTTGTCCAGGAATGGACTAAGTTGGTAGAGGCGAGAGCCCATTGATACTGTTTGCCCTTTGCGCAGGGCGGCTATTTCGTGAGGAAATGCTGTGGTTTGTTGCACCTTGTGTATGTGCTCCTCAGCTCTTCGCAACTGTTGTGGAAATAATGTAAACTGGTTCCAGCCGACCCTTTTCACTTGCAGCAATGATCTTTGTTGGTGAACTTCGAGTAACTCATGGCGTTGTCCAGTGCTCTGTTTGACTGCTCCAATTCCATGGTGAGCTTGATCCATGATGAGCATCTCGATATGTAGTTAGGCAGCCCTCCACTGGGGTTTTGTTGACTGACCGCGACGTGGCAAGCTTCTCTCGCCACTTCAGCGCTTTCTACGATTGATTCGACGTCGAGTTCTTTCTTTATTAATTGTACCGGGGTGGGGCCATGCCACCAAGGGGTAGACTTTGTCAGGTCCTCCGCTCAGAGTCCTCTCGTGGGGAGGTGCAGGATTCAATTTCCCGGCGATGTGCTGCCATGGTATGCCCGGCATAGATGATTGAATGTAGCTAACACGATTGGCAACAAACGTGTGCCAATTGGACGCGTGCTTTGCCAGCCAATGCAATGTTATTCGCGAGTCGGTAAAACAGCGTAGCTCGTCCACTGGACTCAGCCGTTGAGAGCGAACCTGTTGAACAAGTTTGCATAACAACACTGCAGCACACAGTTCCAATCGAGGGATGGACACTGTTTTCACTGGTGCCACCTTGGTTTTGGCTTGCACCAAATTGGATTTGTATTGTCTATCACTGTAGTGGACGTAGAGATAGATGGCTGCGGCGTACGCCCGTTTTGACGCATCTGCAAAGCCGATGAGCTCCACTTTGGCTCTGTTCTCTCCTGTTCCTATAAATCTAGGAATTGCAATTTTTCCTAGGGTTGTTAGCTCGGATGTGATTCCTTGCCACTCCTTGGCAATTTCGCTTGGTAGTTCTTTTTCGTCCCAGCTAAGCTTAGCTAACCATAATGCTTGCATCACCAGCTTAGCTCTGATCACAAATGGCGAGAGTCATCCAAGTGGGTCGTACAACCGTGCAGTTGTAGACAAGATTGTTCGTTTGCTGACCGTTGTGTCGGTTACTGCATGAACTCTGATCAGGATAATGTCACGTTGAGGATCCCAGGCTAGGCCAAGTACTCTCTTGTCTTCGTCGTTTGGTTCGATGTAGAACTCTGTTTTAGCGGATGGTTGTTGGGGTAGGAGAGTGTCAACATTGGCTGACCATTTTCTCAGCTCCAAACACCCTCTTTGTAATAGCTGTTCAACCTGCTCCCTTGTATTTATGACTTCCTCTATGGTGTTAGCACCCAATAGTACGACATCGACGTAGATGCACTTATTTAAGGGCTCCACCGCCAATGGATATTCTTCGCCATGTTGCTGTACCACATCCTTTATGACTCGGTTGGCTAAATATGGAGTGGGTTTCGTTCCATAAGTTACCGTGTTTAGTTGAAAGTAGCTTGGTTCTGGTCAGCCCTGTCCAGCTTCGCATGAAAACGTAAGAGAATTGATTGCACGTAAAATCCGCGATTCCTGTTGGCGTTGATGGCTATGTGGAGTGACGTCATTTGTCACGTGATATTCATGCTGTCTTTGTTTTTATGTCATGCTATCTTTTTCTAAACAGATTTCAGATCTCAGCGTGAATTTCGTTTTGTAGCCTTTTTTTTAAATTGAAAAGTGATTTTAAAAAGTTTATGGCAACTGACGAATTAATGACAGAAGTGATGTCAGCAGTTGAGATTTAACGAACAATCTGATAAAAAAGAATGTTTCAAGTGAAAATTGAAATAAAAAAAAGAACACCTACTAAAAATAAGTGATATTCATTTATTATGCTTTACCTCCATAAGCAGCAATGGCTCAGGTTGTAAAATCTGAGGTTTTAGTGCAGGGAATCTTGAGATTGATTTTTGTTTTCGTTTTTTTTATTTATTTATTTTTTTTTTCAGCTTCACATATAATGTAATTATGACAAAAGATTTTTAATGTTAACAAAAGTAATTTGTAAAGAATTTGTATAATATAAGTCAACAAAAATGAATTTAAAAAGCAGTAAAAATGTTTTTTCATCTTCTTTGTAGCAGCAAAAAATCAAAGCTTAATTTTAATGAAAAGATTTAAATTAAAATCCAACAAATTCATTTTTATAAATGTATTTTTAATTTTTCATAAAATTTTGTTTCATATAAGTTACAATATAAATACAATATAAATAAACTTTAAAAGAAACTTATCTTTGAAATATTCATTTACATACATTTGGCACTTTTTTTATAGATAATAAGAATAAAATACAATAGGTATATTGAGACGAACAAATCTAATTTTCAATTAAAAAAATCGGTTAACTTTATCTATTGGCTAACTAAGCTATGTATATTGGAATTTCATTTTGACAGATTTTTTTTATCAAAGTTAATCGATTTTTTTAATAATAAAATAAATAATGAATTGGTTGTTGTACATTTTCGCCATTTTTTTTCTGTTGATTGACTTTCAAAACTTTCGATTTCAAATTTTGGCAACATTGTTGCAAACGAGTATTTATATAATTGTAAATGATAAATAGAACAATATCATTCTTATGTTTAACACAAGGAAAAGATAATGTTTTATTTGTAACAATGTGATCATCGACAACATTATATTTTCGTCGTGACAGTGCTTCTGTGAAATGCACTCTAAACATTTAATCAAATTGTAAAAATGCTTGTTTGGATAAATTAATTGCGTGTTCAAGTCTACCAGCATTTGTTCATTAATAAACCATGTATTGAGAGTCTTCGCCTCGTTCAAACTAAACGCGCTCTTTTTGTAACGCCACCTATTTTATGTTCTCTTCGCTCTTCTTCTCTTGCTATCTTTTCCCCCCCCATTTTTTTTGTACTCTCGTGAGATTCGCTGTGCGCGCCCTTTTTGCAACAAATAAATCGCTTCTTTTATAAACAATAAGACGATTGTTCAATTGACTCGACGTTCCACCTGACCCCTTAACACCATGAATGCCTTGTGACGGCTTCCGTGCATTTTTCGCACTTAATTGATTTTAAAATTTTAGAGCTGAGCAATGCTGTCATATGGTACAGTACACAATCAGTTATTTCGGGCAAAGAATAATCGTGTTCGACAACTGTTTCAAAATTCCAGTCGGCATTATCAATGCAATTGATCAATTTGTCTATAATGTATTTTAACGTTTGGTCTTCGCACTTCGAAAAAATCGATTCTAACTGAGCCAAAGATATTAATAGCTTTTTGTCTTCCTTTGTAACTGTACAGTTACCGGTGGTAGGCGGTTTTATTATGCTGTACAATGACAACATTTTGTAAATACAGAGAAAAATTGGAGTAGACGGATAGTCATTTGTACCTCCAGCTTATCTGGCAGTACCAAAAAATTTCTGAAAAAATAAGTCCAAAGAAGTGGTATTCAAAAGGAACATGAAAACATTTTAAAAATAATAATAAAAATAATAAAATTAACAATAATCGTTGATGATAAAAAAAGAAAAATAATTAAAAAGAAGGAGAAATAGTTTTTTGAAGAAAAATTTTTTGCAAAAGGTGATGAATTGATTGGCTATTGTTTTGCAAAATCAGAAATATTGAAATAAATAGAAGTACGTGCATTCAGCTTCGTAAAAATATGTGAAGTGAAACGAACCTCTAGTGAATCTTGATTTAATTTGTACGTATAAATTGCGTTACAACGATATTTCTCCTTCATGTATTTCGTCAATTTCAAAGCTGAGTGTAAAGTTACTCTCAAACCTTCCGCCGTTTGATTAGTGAGAAATAATTTTGCAGGAATTTCATTTCTCTGCACGCATTTTTCCCACTTGTCCAATTTTGAAATTGAATCTTGAATTGTCTGCAAGAAAACCAGTAACGCAGTGTTGATAGGAAAGTTTTAATAAAAACATGATAAAATAATACGCAAATAAACCTTAAAGTTTTCGCTTTCTTCCGAAAGTCCGTTGGATGCATCGCGGATATTTAATGCGTCAAACAAATCATTGATCCATTTGCAGAATCTTATAGTTTCTTCTGCGTCGTGTAGTTCTGGGACGAACTGTCGATGAAATTCTAATCCCGCAGCGACGCTGTTGCTGAAAATTTGAAAAATGATAATTTTTTTTAATATTTACATATATTCTGTTTTAATTTATTGATTAACTTGAATATTTAAATTTTACCTGTGCAGCGAGTTGCACACGCATTTTTTGATGTATTATTCAATTCCGCATGATTCAAGCTTATCTTTGGACATACTCGGATTTTTTCAAACGAAGCACCGTTAATATTAGCATCTCTTTCATATAGTTCCCTTATATGTTTCCATTGTACATAGGGTTTATTGGGCTCTACCTACTCGCACGCGCGCGTTAAAGTTGATTATTAATTATATCTAATCTGAATAGACTATTTCACAGGATTGGTAAATCTTCATAAATAATTATGTATTTGTCGTAAAAACTATTACCTGGAGTAAAACATCATTGAATAGCTTGTTTCTAATAGTCTTTAACAAATAAGGTGGATCAGAGAGAAAAAAATTTTCTGTTTGGATCAAGTGGATGTTCTATAAAACATTTAGTAGAGTTGAGTTTTCCGCTAATACCAAATTATTTCCAAAATTTCCTGTTCGTAGAAGCTCCATCTGTGGTTACTCCATGAACTCTTGCCCCCACGGACTCTAAGCAAGTAGTAGCTAAAAATTTATTTTGCATAAAAAATGTTGAAATCATATTGAAAAAGATAAACATGAACACAGATGAACGTGAATTACCCTTGACAATCAGTTGACTCAATACGACACCACAAACCGCTCCTTCAGAAGCAAAGACTGCGATGAGCTGAGCGTAATCATCATATAAAGGTTGAAACATTATTACTAAACAAGTATTAGCTAGTTTAGAAAAAATTTCCTCTGTATTTGAAGGTTGCTTCTCTTTTTGTTTATACTTTTGTTTATACTTTCTTTCTTTCTTCACTGTTCAAAGTCTCGTCTCCAAAATCAATCAAACCATTCGATGTAAGCATTTGAGTTTTAACAGTAACATCTTTTCGAGTATGAATTTCATCTAACAATAAAATTCCATGTTTTTTGTTAGTGCTCGCATCTTCGTTGTATTAACGATATCTTGAAACACACGACTTTTATCGTTCTCACCAAGATTTTGCATTTCCTGAGACGTACACTGGCTTGAATTAACGACGTGATTGTTTCTGGAAATATTTTCTTTTTCTTGACAAAATCCACCAGACTAATTTTCATTGTCCGCCGGCTCCAAATTTAGCGATGGAAAAGCATCTTTTTTTGATCGAGGTATCTTGTACGTGGACTAAAATAAAAAAAACAATCGATGTTTATTTTGATAAAAGTTATAAAAATCGGCTAAATAGTTTGATGAAACGAATTAAAACAGTCGCAAATATTTAATTTTAAGCAAAAAACAAATAAAAATTAGGATGAAAACAAACATTCAACATAAATTAGTTGTTGGTCACAGTTAATTTTGTTTTCATTCACACGATTAAACAATGTTTAAATAAAGAACATGATCTATACTCACGACTCCCAAGATTCCTCCATTAGGTCCAATTAAATTGTTTACTTTTATTATTTCATCAGGCTTAAAATGTTTTTCGCAAACGAAATGCTGAGAGGTTATGCGGATGTCCGGCCGGTTTATCTGAGCTTCCCAAATTTTTAATCGATTCTCATTGCTCGGTACTTTGAAAAAGTGTTTTTTCTCTAAACATTTTTTCAATCCCGAGTTGCAGCCTTTCACAATACAATTCGGCATGATCAAATCACAATAAAAAAGACATGGTCATCACTCTCAACAACATTTGACATGATCATGCGACACGAGTTTTTAACAATCACATGACTTCGGACACCACGCGATCTCCAGCAACACATGCACTCAGCGCCACGAGAAAGTGGACGTTAAGATTTTCGTCGTAACTAAAGAGTTGGACGGAGCTGGTTCTGGTTGATCCTTTCGTTGCCAAATGATGCATTGCACATAACGATACTCTGGATGGATCAAGATCTGGCGAAACATCTTGGTAATGTCTGCCTTGATTGCATAAGGATGGCGTCTCCAGTTGGTGACGACTACTGTGACGTCATTTTGGAGTTTTGGGCCTGTACATAGTGCATCGTTCACTGAGCTTCCCCCTTTGGTCTTGCAAGAGGCATTGAAAACTATTCTGACCTTAGTTGTCAAGTGATTTTCTCTTACCACCGCGTGGTGTGGCAGGAACGAGTAGTACTCAGGAGCTGATTTGTACTCCTCAATCTCAGACTGTGCCCAAGGTCAATGTATTCCTGCGTGAATGCATCGTGTTATATGAAGTGATGGATTGCAGAACGTAGGCTTCTATATGGTACTTTGCGTTGTTGTCATGAATAGCCGAAAACTCCAGATCCGTGATGTATTTGATTTTCCCAGCTTGTATTCCTTGCAATCCATTGATTGACACATCTGTCCTTTTTCGCGGAAGGTGTATTGTCTGAACAAGGGCTTCACTGATGAATGACGATTTAGCGCCAGTGTCTATCAGTACCCTGGCTATCGCTGAAGCTCCTTGTGGAAAATGCACTCGCACCAAAGCTGTAGCTAGTAAAACTTCTGTGCGATTGGTCAGATGAAACGATGTTTCTTCCTGCGTAACTATGTCAACTATGGTCAGAAAAAGCGTATGATGTTTCCTTTTGCATTGCCGGCAAGTGCCTTTGCTGCTGCAGTCCCCTTTCTTGTGTCCCGGATCCAAGCAGTTTCCGCAGAGTTCCTTTTCTTGATGCACCTTGAACCTTTCTAAAATGCTTAAGGCTTTAAATGCTTCGCACTTGAAGATGGTGTGTGGTTGTTTGCAATAGCCACACTTATCTTTTGTTCCACCATTCTTATCTGAGTGTTGAGAAAACTGTCAAATTCACTCATAGTTGAGTAGTCTTTTGAGTTAACGAGGGATCGTTCCATTCCCGTTGCAAACCCAGACTGAGCTTTTGTGTAAGAAGATCAATATGGGACTCCACTGTATTCTTCGAATTCTTTCCACTTCTTGTTCTTGAAGTATTCATGATGCCTCTTTTGATCTGCCTTGGCGATGGCATTTATGTGAGAGTTGACAGATTCAGCTTTCTCCAACTGTGCCTGGAGATATGTTTGACGCTCTTAGAGCACTTCGAGGGTAACGTCGAAGTTAGCCTCATTTTGTAGGAATCTTTCGACTCGCTTTACATTTTTCAAGGTCATGCTAATGCTGTCGATAATCACTTGTAGTTTAACACGTTCCTCATATTCGCGTAGTGTTTGGTCTGAATCCTCTACTTTTGTTGCAGTCATGACTGCGGCAAGAGCCTTCAATCTGACCTCGTAGTTGAATCCTCGTCGCTAGAGCGACTTCCTTTGATTCCGGTAACCAATCAGGGTCCTGCTTTGCAGTCTTCTATTGAGCTGCAATGGTAGACATCGAGTTCGGAAGGTTAAGTTGTGTCCCGGGTTTTTCTGGCTATGGCCTCTTCCAGACTCTTCTCGTTCTAGTAGGTAACTGTAACTTTGTCTTAAAAACCAGTTATTTCACAATGTTCAGCGAAATGTTTTTTTTTCGCAAGAATTTAATTGATACGGCTTTAATTTATCAATTAATCAATCAAGTCAATTAATGTCATCAATTTAATCAGTCTAATCAATTTTATTAGTTAAAGTTAACCTAGCTTTGTTCGCGACACGGCGTAATTGTGTCCGAGTAATTTTGTAATTAATTAATTGTACGATTGCAATTTTGTTGAGAAAAAAAAAGGAATCTATAACACACTGGATTTGTGTTTAGAAAGTAAACCTAAAATTATATACCGCACTGATTTTGATTTGTGATAGATAGATAGATAGATAGATAGATAGATATTTATTATTCAAGATACATCGGATCTTATCGCTAAAATTTGAACAGTACAAATTTACGGAAAAAGTGAAAGGTGGACTGAACAGAATAAAATTGTTTATGTCAGACGATAGTATAAATAACAGAGAATCGAGGTGCAGGGTTGTCAATCGTCACACATTATAAACGCACGGATTTTAAGGGCTTGCGAGAGAAAACAGTAAAATTTTTTGACAGAGTTCGGTTTGACTTATCGGCTTATCTAAATAGGGGTCGAAGGTTCCATAATACACAATTTTTTGAGTGTCTGTGTGCGGATAGATATCAGCAAAGAATCTTTCCCAGTTTTCTAACGAAATCGGATTAATCAATGAGCTTTTTTTAACCTTAAATTTAGAATAAACGTCCCAAAATTCTTTTGGGTTTTTGGTTTCGGCGAATTTGCTTTGGATCTGAGATTCGAAATTTTTTTGTTTATATTTTAATATCCTTCGATAATTTTGTCTAGCTTGAATAAAAGAGGTTCTGTCGGATTCTAAATTACTCATTTTCATTTTTGAGAGAGCTACTTTACAGGGTGTCAAGTGGGCGTGAAGAGCGGGAAAAGCGGGAATTGTACGTGGATTGCGAACGGGCGGGAAATGTACGGGAAATGTACGGGAATTTTTTCTTCGGGCGGGAAATTTTTTATACAAAATTTAAAAAAGAATAAAAAGAGAGAAAAACAATGAAATTTCATGATTTTTTTCTATTTTAATAGCGAGTCAAGTTATTATTTCAAATTTTGATGAAAACACATACTGCCATCTATTGCAACAATGTGTGAACTGTTGCAATAATTGATACCAACTGAAAAATAACAATGTAACCTAATATCTTATACGACGAGAACAGACAAGGATTCACTGGCATAAAAGGTCGATAAGTGTTTTTCATAATAGAATTATAAGAGTACTGAAAAGTAAGTAATCAATTGATTAAAATCAAGATCTGTGTACATAATTGTACTAAATATTGAAAAGAACGTGTAAGAATCATAATGTTGTTGTTGTAGGAATTTTCATTATGCCTTATCGCGTGCGAGGAAAAACAAAATTTTCAACATTATGGAAACAAACGTATCCTTGGGTGCGTGAATCAAAAGATGTTCACGCTGTTGAATGCACTTTATGCAGCTCTACTATCAACGTCGCAAGTATGGGTGTTCAAGCACTAAAAAGTCATGCTGAAGGCAAGAAACACAAGTCACGAATTGACTTACAACCTGTCGCAAAATTTTGCAACAAAGAAGAACCTGTGGAAGACAATCCCACAACATCAGAACCAAATCAGGTAGCTTTAGATGACACTTTGGCACAACCAAATACTGGTCCTCAAACACAGATGAAATCCTCGTCAGGGATCAAAAAGGTTTTTGCACAAAATAAAATTGACTAAATAAATTCTTCGCATACTATTTTATTAAATTATATTAATTCAGTTTTGTTTCTTTTTTTAGGAATCCACCATGGATTGTTTTCTTTTAAAAGATGAAACCACTAAGAACGAAGCACTTATGTGCATTCATGGTGTGATGACCCATCAGTCTCTTCGTGCGATTGAAAGTAACGTCGAAGCTTTTAAGTTTATGTCAAAGGAAAACTCCATTTTGGGAATGAAATTGAGCAGAACCAAAGCTTCTTACGTTATCAATTACGGATTGGGGCCTTATTTCAATCTTGAACTGACCAAAAAAATTCAGAAAGCTGGTTACTTTGTTGTAGCATTTGATGAAAGTTTAAATAAGTATGCACAATCACAACAAATGGATGTGCATATAGAGTTTTGGGATGAAGACAAAGATCAAGTGACAGTCAGATACCTCACCTCAGTTTTTCTCACTCGTTCGAAGGCAGACGAAGGAAGACTTACTTGCAGCTCTAAAAACAGCTTTAAACGATCTTGACTTGAGAAAAATGTTACAAGACTCGATGGACGGACAGAATGTAAATTGAAAAGTTTATTCATTGCTACAGGAGGAATTGAAAGCTGACGTTGATAATCCTAGGGAATTATTGAACAAAAGGTACCTGTTGAACCACAGAATACAATGTAATTTATGGCAAAATAGATTTAACAAATATACTAATAATTTGATAGATCACATGTTATAACAAAATAGTTTCATGTGACAACGTCGTTCATACATTTCTCCGACTGTTATAATTATTTATATTTTGTTGTTCATACCTTTTGACCGACTTTAATTTTCGCACCTTGCAAGACAAGGTAGTTACAATTTTATATGCCGATGGACAATTGTTTATACAAAATTAGACAGATACATTTCGGAGCACATTTTCCTTTTCATTTCTTTTCTTATCTGTACACCTCTTCAAAACAAAAACTACTATATTTTCTCCAGAGACTTGCCAACCTAATTTGTCTTTATTCAGTGATAGCTAATTTTGGACAAGATTTTTTCCTCTGGACAAATTTTTGATTTATACTTCACATTTAACTTTCTGCAGTCCACACAAAACCTATACTTCCCATCGCTCTTCTTGACCATAACGACTGGGCTCGACCAATCACTGTCGGATGGTTCAATTATTCCTTCTTTCAACAGCCTATCTACTTCTTCATACATCTTTTCCCTAATTCTCGGAGAAACCTCGTACGCCCTCTGTTTGACTGCTGGGTTACCTCCTACATCAATATGATGTTGAACTAAATGGGTCGTACTAAGATGGTTTGGGGTAGGGGGGATTAAACTATCTAACCTAACTTGAAGTGTCTCCTTTTGGTCTGGGGTCAACTCTTGTAAGCTAGCACAGGAATTCTCAATCAATGCGTTGACTATCTCATTATTTAAAGCATCACAAACCACCGGCTCTAACC
Organism: Trissolcus basalis; assembly: GCA_025266255.1. Taxonomy (NCBI): domain Eukaryota; kingdom Metazoa; phylum Arthropoda; class Insecta; order Hymenoptera; family Scelionidae; genus Trissolcus; species Trissolcus basalis. Next base: position 16,007 of record JAAMPD010002065.1, read on the forward strand.
CTAAATATTCTTTCCCAAAATCTACTCTAAGTTTCATTTTCCGAATATTATCCATCCCCAATATTCCATCATAACTAAGTGACTCTACGACCCTAAACTTGACGCTATATCGCGAATTAGCAAATTCCAGTTTAGTGCCCACAATGCCTACAATTGGCTCCTTACGGCCGTTCGCCATACTAACAAAATGACCTACTCTCTTTTTCATAAGTGGCCGACCTAACCTCTCATAACCGAGAGGACTCAAATAAGAATGCGTTGAGCCGGTGTCTAATAACAACCTGATTTCTCGCCGGTTCAATTTCAATTGAATATAAGGACGAATATCTACCTGTCCCAAACTCAACTCGCCACAGGCCCTGAAGTCAGTCTCAAAGCTGAACTTGTTTCCTGGCTCTACAGAAGGAACCTCTGATGACGGTTCTCCTACCAACAAGTTATCTCCACCCGGCTGTGACCATTCTAGTTGCTAATCGGCCTCCCTGCCTTTCAGTGCCCGTTTCTTGGCACATCTATTACATTGTGGCTTCTTTACGTCCTTTCTGCCACATCCAAAACAAAAATTCGCAACGGCTCGGGACAATCTACAAAACGATGACCTGTCTGCCTACAATTCCAACAGAGTGGCGCGAGCCTCCTTCCGTTCTCTGCCTCTCCCTCAGATCGCCCTTCTGGACGGTCTTGTCCTCCTAACTCACTTCTTTTAGAGGCCTGATCTCTATCTCTATTCTGGCTCCCAAGTTGAACTTGGTTTCTATCTTTTTGTCCTGTCTCCTGCCCTGTTCTCTGTGCCATTTTGCCAATCTTACTAATACTCTTACCCTTACTTTCTTGTTTCGCTGTCCACTTAGTGGCCTGCAAATCAGTGCCCGAAGGTTTTTCAGTGGCCGCTACTGTGTCACTCCCGCCGTCTAGTTCGGCGTCACAACTTTCGGTGACAGCACTCGCCTGTCCACCCAACAATCGACCTGAAAATCGCCGAGAGGAATTAGAAAATCGGTTTCGTGGCCGGGACGGAGCCGCATAAGCGGACTCCGGAAAGAGTGAATGGGAAGTTCGCGTCGGCGGACGATAGGACGCGCACGACATTTTCCGAGCCTCATAGGACTTTCCCAGAGTTTCCAGTTCATAAAAGTCGGTGAACTCTTCGTGACCGATACGCATCTTGTAGTCGGGGTGGAGGTTGGAATACGCAAGGTCTAATTGTTCGGTGAGCGTAGGAATGGGGCGCACGAATCGCATCATGTACCGTATCCATACTAGATAATTACCGATCGGTTCTCCCGGTGCTTGTGTCCGATCATGTAGTTCCTCCCGCGCGCGCTGGTAATAATTCTCGTCCCCGAAATGAACGCAAAAATGTTCCTCAAAATCCGCCCACGATTCCCACAGCGGACCCTCACGGACGAAAATATAAACGCAATTTTTATAAACAGAATATACAAATTATTGCCGCTTTTTTTATACAAATTTTATATATTTTTTATATTTTATTTTTATAAAATTTAATTTTATAAAATGAAAAATATAAAAAAAAT